>JAOXOE010056303.1:0-33371 GCA_028565055.1 Phoeniculus purpureus | reverse complement strand
CCAGGTTGGACACCCTTGTGAAGTGCCTGGTGGTTAGGCCATGAGTATAGGCCAGATTGCAAAAGGGTAAGAGACTCTTGGATCTGCCCTGTTGCAGCCTTGTTTGTAACAGAGTGCATGAGATGACCAGAAAGCTGTAGGTAACCAGGTCTTGCGTTTATCTGAGTTATAGAAGGGGAAGAGGATTGTGAAGGGAGAAGAGAATTAAGATTACTATATTGAAACTGAGACAATCAAGAGGTCCATTTTAAGTTGCAGTGTAAAACTGTGGCATTTCTAATTGGACTGACACCTCAGAATGAATTAAGGCTAATACCGACCCACCTTGATAGAGAGCACAAAGCCCAAGGCATTTTGAGTTACTCAAGGTCTTTGAAATACTTGTACTCTTTGAGATGTGTTTCCAGTGAAGGTGACTTTCAGTCTGCCCAGCCCTGGCATAATCTACCCCATGTCAGAGATTGGGGACAGAAGGACCAGCACAGCTGGTGATGGGGTTTCCTGCTCTTTCACTTTCTTCCTATCAGTTTTTTTGCTGATCAATGTAATTATAGCACAGAATTGCATTGAGATTCCTGGACAAAGGAGAAAGGTGTAAAACACTTGCTGTGTTCAGTTTGCCAGGATGAGCTGCTAAGTGTGCAGGGCATTAGAGGCAAGACTCCTGATGAATCATTTTGACAGGCTTATGGAGAGCATCTCTGCCATAAATCACCATTTTTCTTGCAAAAATCAATGGTATCCTAAAACAATGGTATCCTGAGAAATCCTATACTCACTTTACCTGTGACTTTTTAATTGCCATTATAAGAAAGTCTGAAGACAATAATATTTACAGGACTCCTCAATCACTTAGAGAAAATCTATTAGTTTTGACCAGCTGTCTGTTGTGGGATAAATCTCGGCCTTATCATTCCCATGTGGATAAGAACATCCTGTGGAAGACGGCAAATGATTAGAGGCTGTTGGCTTCAGTGCTGGTTCACACACTTAGCACAGGTGCCTCATGCTGCTCCCTTTAGGTTGAGTAAGAAACACCGTGGGTCTTCCATTGTGCAAATGGGATTAGCTGTGTGGAAAAGCAAACGTTCTTCCTGCTATTTGAACCCTATTCAATTTAAATCTTTGCGTAAATTAGACCAAAGACTCTTCAAGTCTAATGAAGAGTGGAGCTGTTTCTTACAAGAGTACACTCCCCTGTTCACCCAACTAGTTGGATGCAAACACCAGAGACTTTGCTGGCAGTGCCAGGGCATGGAGCACTCTTCACTAGTGGAAGGGATTCCACAGAGATGACTTTGACTTTGTATGGGTCCACAAGAAATGCCTTAGGGACAAACCCTGAAGAAAACCCCTGAGGCAGTTCCAGTCATGAGGAATTAGCTTTGCAGAGATGTGTAGGTAGCAAGACCATTCCGATTCATGTGGGAGAAAGACTGTTTGGTTAGTTGGACAGTGCTTTAGTACTGTGGCACCTGAGAGCAACTTAAGAACAGAGTATTTCTTATTCTGAATTTCCATGTTCTGTCAAGCAAGGCTACTAATGTTATCATCTTTGCACTTACTGTGTTTTGTATCAGTATGTTTCATGGCCAGCCACCAAAGGCACAATTTGTTCATGAAACCTCCTGAACATGCCAATGTGAGACAAAGACTGTTTAGTTCTGGCTGGAAATGTTAACAACATTGCTCCAGAGCCAGAGATAATTTTCCATACGCTGCTGCAAGGTACACACCAACTGAGGTGTTAGTCTAAAAATATTCCCTGCTAATTTGTAGTTAGGTTTTGGATCCATTCTAATATTTTAGTATCCTAGATCCATATCTTCACTCACACAGCCAGGAAAGAAACAACACAGGTTAAAAGATGGGAACTCTTCAAAGTCTGCAAGATTAATTTAATGTCCTGCAGATTCTCTCAGTAGGCTAGTGGTAAAAAAAATAACCCTACAGCTTTTCATACCTGGATAAAATATTTATTCATCAAGATTTTTAATGGCAGAATCTGCCTAAGTATTTACTCTCAGTGACCTGTATAGTTAAGGCTTACATAATTACACTATACACTATTTACTGGAAAGGCTTTAAATATTCATTGACTCCTCATGTTTTAATGTAAACAAGGCACTTAGAATACCTAGGGCTTTTAATTCCTGAAAGGTGAAAAAGATGTCTGAACAGATGTTACTGCTTGGATGAGTGTAGCTCTGAAGCAACAGGGCAGATTGATGGTGCTTAAATGATACAGCACAGTAGCTTCTGGCCAGAGCTGTACATGTCTGCACAGCTCTGGTTCTGATCCTAAACCAGTGCTCTTCAGGAGCTAGTTCTGCCTAAGTAAATAAAGTAGAAAAAAGTGTAAAATGGTTGAGTATCAGTGGAAAATCAGACCTTTACATTTCTGACTGCCCTCATTGAATCCCCTCTGTTTTATTGGTTTGTCAAGGACGTCTAGCCAAAACAGGTGATAATGGGGAGGCAGTGAGGACTTTATACACACATACCTGGTCAAGGCACTACTGCACCTCACACAGCACTACACCTGCTGCTGCAAGTATAGAGAACTGTATATTGTCACTGTTCATTCAAGAATGGACAGAGAAAGTATCTATCGTTCCCCCTGGAGTAGGGGAACAAGACTTGGGGGCAATGGGCACAATATGGCATGTGGCTGCCAGGGATGGGGGAAAGGGTCAGGGTAGGCAGATGAATTCAAATGCATCAAACACAAGAACTGCCACAATTACTCCTTCTCCTGCCATCACTGATTTTATGTGTCTACTTGATAAAAATTAATCTAATCTGCATTTTCCTAGCCTGCTCTATCTGGTATAATTCTATTTCATGTGCAAATTCCTGTGAGTTTGCTATGAAACCAGTTCTTACTTAGCTGTGAATTTCAAAGTTGAAGTCAAATCAAAGCATCACAAAATTATTTGAGATTATTGTTTTGAGATGTTATATTAATTTATCTACTAAGTCTTGGTGGCAAACAACACAAAATTCTTCCCCGTGTACCAGTAAATAACCTGCTTCTAATGAACTGCAAATCATACTTAAAGAACTGTGCATGGATTTAACATGATGTAGTATTTTAAAAGGCTATTTGAAGGGGGAGAAAGCCCCGGTTCCCTTCCTTTCAGGAATGCGGAGGGGTTTTTGTGATGGAAAATACAGCAGCCTTTTCACTTTAGGCATTGCTGACTCAAAGCAAAATAGTTAACTTCCAGGTTTCTTTTATCTTAGACCTTTTAAAGATGAATAAAGTAAAATGCAGCAGCTGATCCAAATAACAAAGGGTGGCAAGGTGCCTTCAGTTTCATAGGAGTGTCTGCAAATTCCTGGTGGAATTCTAGGCGGGCACTGATGGGAGCTGGCTAAGGATATTGATCGCCACTTGAATTCACTGAATAAATAATGGTTGCCATAGTTATTGAGCATTCACAACTGGTGGGGAAGCACGGAAATCTCCAAAACACCTCCTGTGATAGTTTTGCTGGAAAATCACCCAATTAATTCTGTCTCATATCATGAAAATTATGTGAGATACAGCAGGATGCTTGGAGTCCTTGTACTAGAATTTCAATCATAATTGATCACCTCTACCACCTGTTTTAGCAGCTAAAGAGAAAAGGGCATTTGCCATCTCTATTTTGCATGGCAAAAAAGTTAGTGGACACTGCATCACCTCAACTGTTCCGAGAAATCTTAAACTTCCACAGCATTTTTTGCTTTGAGTATGGATTTAGGCTACACTGAAGAAGACAAGTTTTCTGAGTTTGTGACAGGGATGCTGATGGGGTTTTCTTCTCTCACTTTGCAGAACGGCATGGATTAAAAGAACCAAAGAAAGTGGAAGAGCTATGCAACAAGATCACAAGCAGTTTGAAAGATCACTTAACTTTCAGTTGCCAAAACAAAGGACAACCACTTGAGTCTGCAGAGCCGAAGGTACTGGGTGTTCTGGCTGACTTGCGTTCTCTCTGCACACTGGGACTGCAGCGCATCTTTTACCTGAAACTGGAAGATTTGGTGCCAGCCCCTTCCATTATTGACAGGCTGTTTCTGGACACCTTACCCTTCTGAGTCAAACTACCCTCCTGAAAGGCAAACGCCCACCAGAGCAGGCAAATGGTTCGTGACTTACAGCTAATATTTCTGCCCTCACTTAACAGAAAAGCAGTTCCGAATCTAAAATGGGGTCTTTTCTGGCGCTTTGTCCTTACAACCTGAGGCCTGAAACTTACTGGCTGACTGGTTTGGGGTTGTGTTCTTTGTTTATTTTTGTGTGATTTGGGTTTTTTAAATGGCTAATATGGCACTTTTGGACAATGCTATCCCAGCAGCAGTAAAAGGTTAACATGACTGTTTTAAATCTGTTGATTAACACCTCATGGCATATGAGGCTTAAAATTGTAGAAGCTGTGTCTGAAAAAAAGAACAGCAAATAGTTGTTTGCCAGGGTAGTATGTGTTTTGTGAGGATACCTTTAGCATACTTCCTGCATCAAGGGCACATACATCAGCACAATCAAAACAAAAATTCACTTTTTTAGCTAAGTACATTCAATTGAACATTTCATACAAATCAAATATAGCAAAATGACAATGGCTGTTAGCTCCCATGTTCAAGTGCAATTTTTTTAAAGTGCTGTCTTACTAAGTCTTGTTTATTAACTAATTTATTTTACTATGAAAACAAATGGAAGAAATCAAGTGAGAAAATTACATGCACTAACTTACCTGACAGAGTTTTCCAAACTTGATTCCATGTAGCACGACTCAATGACACATGTATATGGAAGACACGGGAGCAATTGTGGCTCAGTTGTTCCTCAGCTAAGGAAATCCGAGTAAGTAGTGACTGGAGCATACAGGGTCAGCATCAGGGATAGTCCAGTTTTAGACCTTTAACGTAAGCGACTAGTTAGTAAACAGACAGGAGATGGTTTTCAAGAACAAGCAAGTCTTGTAAAATAGTATGAATGTAAGTGCTAGGAAGGATATAGTGGGCTGCGTTTAAACATTCCGTGTTCGTACTCCTTTTTGTATGTTTATACTGTTGATGCCATATTAATATGAAATAATTTGTTGCATAGTGTCTTTATTTGTATAAACGTTTGTATGCATGGTATATTGTAATGGCTTTGCCTGTATTTATTGCAACGACTGCCAGCTCATGGGAGCCCTGTTACACATGATAACTAAATGGGGTGTTCACACTGACTCAGATACACCAGTTGGAAAACTATATACATATATATAATGTGTATGTATATATATGTATATACCTATATTTGTGTGTGTGTGTGTGCGCGTGTCTTTTTATTAACCATTTGTATATAAAACTATCTGTTAAATCACAAGCAGAGTTATTTTACAGTTTATTTGCAGTGACTTCTAAGGCAGTACTGTTTAGCACTTTGATATTAAAATCTTGCTCGTTTTGCTAAATTCAAATAATATTTAAAAAGTTTAGTTCCAAACAACTTTATATGCACTGTATTAAGTCAGAATTTTGTTGGTCATTTTGCTAAGGAAATTTTTTGAATGTCAACCTGATGTCACTGTATCTTTTGTTAGCTTTAAACATTCTAGCTTTTGTCTTTTTTTAAACTATGCTGTTTATATGGAAATTAAATTATACAATCAAACAGATGCCAAATGAATTGCCTAATTGCTGCAAAGGATAACCCAGATATCGAGTCACTGTATGGTTTTCAAATAGTAATCTGGTATTTTATCACTTACTATGTTTGGATGTGCTTTTATGAAAAAATTATTCTTATATCAAGATTTATAGTAGTGTCAATAGGGAAACAGACTTCTAATCACTATAGTTAATATTTCTGGTTTACCTGCAGATAATATTTGGAAAAGTATTGCTTTTTGTATTGACTTTTAAGCTTATGTGCAAACATAATAGCATAATTAAGTATCAGAGAAGCTAATGTTTCTTGTAGGTTGCTGTAACAAGCCTGACCAGCAAGACAAATATATTTTGACTGAATTTGCTTTTGTATATACTAAATATATATATACATGTATATATATATACACTCACATACATGTGCGCATACAGAAAACATACAGACACAAAATCCAAAAGTATGTTTACTTCTGTCTCCTTGTGTAAGACACAAGGTCCTTTGAGAAATTACTTCTGTCTAGGGACAAATCCTTCCAGGTGCTGAGCATCAGCCAGATGAAGGCTTGCAGGCGCTTCTTGCAAGCAGGCCCTTACAAAGAATTTTCAGGCGAATCAGCATAGTAAATAAATTGGGTGTTTTGTTGAGCAAGGTTTATTTATTAAGTAGAATGTGAGACGGACGTAGCAGGTACAGAGCCCCATGTGAGATTTCACATAGCCGGTGTCCTCCAGTCTTCCATAGATAGTCTTAACTGTGATACTCTCCCAAGTCTCATCATCTGTGGAATTGTCCTATATGTCAACTTAAATACACAGACTCATCCTCAAGTACAACCAGTGACAGGTCACAGTGGTAAAAGAAAGATGCAATGCAGAATAAATCTACTACTTTTCTTACTGCTCTCTCATTGTGAGCATGCCTTTGCCTAGGCAGAATTCAGGAATATATCAGGTGTTAAGGGAGAGTGCCTTGCTTTTGTTTCAGACAACAGTGTTTCAAGAGTTTCTTCACTCAGCTAACTGCAGTACTTTTTTTCTTTTTCTTTTTTTCTTTTTTTTTTTTTTGGTGGTGTTAACCTGTGGGTTGAAAGAAATGCTCTTGTACATATACAATGTAAATTAAAATTATTAAATTGAATAACATTTTTTTCAGAGGCCCCATGTGTGTTGAATAAGTATGCTTAATTCTGTTAAAATCTGATGTGAATTTTTTATCATTTATAAAATATTAAAAAAATTGTCTACTTGAGTCTTAAAAGTGGAAAAATTGGTGAAGCATGCTTAAGAACACTGGCAATTTAATGGCTAGTCTTTTGATTAAAATAGCTTTTATATAAATACAATAAGTGCTGCAGCATCTCCTTATGCAATCTCAATTAGATAGTGAGAGCGGGACCAGAGTTATTCCAGAGGTTGAACTACATATAGACCAGAACAGAGACAACCTGCCCTTCACAGCACTTCTCCTCCATGTCAGGAAAGGACTGTAATTAACTCAGACTGTGACGGACACAAGGGAGGGAAGAAATTACTATAGGGCTTGTAGTTCCATAGCATCTATGTCTGGCTAGAAAGAGGGCATTGCTCTGATCCCATCTTCTGCCCCTTTGTGTCAATGAACCCTGGTAAAACATCACTCCAGCAGACACCTGTAGCATTTTCCTTAAACATGCATCCCATTCATTTCCTTAGTGTGCCTTTGCTTAGCAGGAGGGATTGCTTATCCCCTGCCAGACAAAACTGTTTGGCTACAAATGCATTTTTGAGAGGCATCTGCCATTGGTTCTGGGTAAACACCAATGACTCCAGCGCACCACTGTTCTTCTGCGGGAACTGCTCGGCTGGAGGCTACATCAGATTATGTGCTGTGGCAGTCCGCAGGATCCTTCATTGAAAACATGACAGAAGGTTGCCCAGACTCTACCAAATTATTTATTGGAGTTTTTACATGACTTATCTTAAACTATGAATCTTAAAATTGTTAATGATATTGGCAGTAAGTTTTGCATAATAGTCCCCTGCTAGGCAAAAGATGCAACTCGCACCATGGTCTAAATTTTCACCCTACAAAACAAAGCTTACTCTCACTCAACTCACGAGTACCTGAATTTGTAATTACTTCAGGGGCCATAAGTTGTGTCCTTAGACAGAAGAACAGAACCCTGTCCTGATCTAGACCCCTGCAGTTGTGCCCATATGTGTGTCTTAGTGTGCTTATACTCCTAAACCACATCAGTGCAGAGTCCTTGTAAAGGGAAGCCATGGCCAGCGACAGACTCTGGCAGTGAAAGGTTGGGCTGAGTTAGCAATACATTAGTGAGGTCCTCTAGTAGACAACTGTTCTTGGACAGCAGGCTGGCACCAAGGCACTCCACAATGAGCAACTTTAACTAGGGGTGAGTCAAATCTCCACAGCTTTTCTGCTTTTACTTTTCATGTTCAGGTTCCTTTGTCCTATATACAAAGCTCAAATTTCAATTATGTGGCAGAGAGTGGCAAGAGAAAGAGGTTTAATTGTACAAAATTTAGCATGGCTCTGACATTAAGAAATGTGTCTTTTGATTAATTATTTGTACTATAGCAACACCTAGAGGCCACAACAGAGATCGGGACCTCATTTTGCTGGCTACCCTAATTAGCACCCCCAGCACCTACCCAAGAGAAGCTCCAGTTCAAACAGACAAAAGAAAAAGCAACAGGAACAACACAGGAAAAACGAGCGGATACCATGCCCAGGGGCACACAGCATCTCAGTCACAATAAAAAATTTCCCTTTACTGAGACGGTTTCTAGTGACTGCTCTTGGTTTTTGTTTTCTTTCTACTTCCCTGGACAATTCATGCTGTCAGCGAATCAAATTGTAAGCAAACATGATAAAGCACTGAAAAATTCCAAATAACACCCATGTACTCAAACTGATCTTGTTTATGCTGGCCAAATAAGTCATCCATGAGATTATTCAGAATCCTGGTCAGTGATTTGAAACTGAGCTGTGATACAAGAGTATTTAGAAAAAGAGATTTATCTGGTCTTCATTAAATAAATTGAATCAACCATTTGGAATATTACAAGGTATGGATTAAACAATAATAGCTAATAGATAAAAAATATTAACTTTAAAAAATTACAAACTATTGATGCAGTCATTGAATAAATGAAGAATCAGTAGATCACATTCTTAGTAGCAGATGAAGTATCTGAGAAATTAATTCCAGACCTACGTTGTGAGGTATGACCTCACCAGTGCTGAGTACAGGGATGGTGATGGGACAGCCAGCATTCTAGACTTGCTGGCCACACTATTTCCGGTACAAGCCAAGATGCTGATGGCCTTTATGGTTCCCGGGGCACACTGCTGGCTCATATTCAGATACCTGTTGACCAGCATCCCTAGGTTCTTTTTCACTGAGTAGCTTTCCAGCCACTCAATTCCAAGTCTGCAGTGTTGCATGGAGTTGTTGTAACCCAAGTGCAGGATCTGACACTTGGCCTTGTTGAATGAAGCTGGGCCTCTTTAGCTTGGAGAAAAGGAGACTGAGGGGTGATCTCATTAATGTCTATAAATATGTGAGGGTGGGTATCAGGAGGATGGAGCCAGGCTCTTATCAGTGTCACCTAGTGATAGGACAAGGGGTAATGGGTGTAAGCTGGAATATAGGAGGTTCCATATGAATGTCAGAAGGAACTTCTTCACAGTTAGGGTGACTGGAACAGGCTGCCCAGGGGGGTTGTAGAGTCTCCTTCTCTGGAGATGTTTAAAACCTGCCTGGATGTGTTCCTATGCGACTTGGTGATCCTGCTGTGGTGGGGGGATTGGACTAGATGATCTTTCGAGGTCCCTTCCAATCCCTGATGTTCCTGTGATTCTGTGATTCTGTTTGTCTCAGCTCATTGATCCAACCTGTCCAGATCTCTCTATAGAGCGTCCCTACCCTCAAGCAGGTCAACACTTCTGCCCAGCTTGGTGTTGTCTGCAAACTCACTGAGTGTGCACTCAATCCCTTTGTCTAAAGACAATAAACAGAAACAGACCCAATACCGAGTCCTGGGAACACCACTTGTGTGGGTGGCAACTGGATTTAACTCCATTCACCACCACTCTTTGGGCCCAGCAATCCAGCCACTGTTTTACCCAGTGAAGAGTACACTGATCCAAGACCTGAGCAGCCAGTTTCTCCATGAGAATGCAGTGGGAAATCGTGTCAAAGGTTTTACTGAAGTCCAGGAAGACAACATCCAAAGCCTTTCTATCTTTCATTTAGTGTGTCACCTAGTCATAGAAGCAGATGAGGTTGGTCAAGCGGGACTTGCCCTTAATGAACCCATGCTGGCCAGATCTGATTACCTGGTTGCCCCGTATGTGCCATATGAGAGCACATGAGATGATCTGTTCCATTTTAGAGTGTTCATCAATTTTTCTTGAAAAAAGAGATAATTCTGGGCTTGTTTGGGTGCAATTTTATCTCAAATAAATAAATAAAGAAGCAAACAAATAATCTAAGTGATACTTAAAGACAGAAATGTGTTATAAGTAACTTAAACACCTCAAAGAAACCAAAGTCTTTAACTTGCTAAGTAATGTATTATAAAACTCCCTCCACAATAACTACCACTGCAGGCTGTGATTAAACACCACTGTAGAATGAAAGTGAATTGCAAAGATGGATCAGTATTGGGGAAACTTTCAAACATGGCAGACAGAAAACAGAAATTAATTTACCTTTCATGGGGTTTTATTATTTATCTTGCTTTGTTTCCTAATTAATTAATGATACTGATGTTTACACAGGGATTTGCTCCTTTCCAACTTTGAAGAAGTCAGAATGCTGCATTTGTAGTATCACATTTATTGCCATGGCAACAGTCAGGGATTTCACAAACACTAATTAGGGTTGGCAACTTGGAATGTTTTCAGTACAGCCCCATATAATTTCCCCTCTTTTATCCATTTCTCATTATACCTTACTTTAACAATTGACTTCAGTATGTCCACAGATTTTCATCCCCTATGTCCTCAGCCAACTTTCTTGTACCTCTGCACACACTCAGTTAAATAACTGCAGTCCCTACTAGCATTTGTGTTAAGCTCAATTCCTTACACTTCAAAGTAATCAGAGTTTCAGTACAAGCAGTTGGTTTCTGCTCCAGCATGTTCAAAAGGAGTGAGGAAAGGTACTGAGCTCAGCTGCATCTTCCTAGGCAAGCTATTTTAAGGGTAGATACTAAATCTTGCTCAAGAAGCAGCACAAGTATTGGTTATCAAAGCTTGTTCTGTGAATGTCCAAAGATCATGTAAAATATAATAATTCAAGCACATCAAGAATATTTATAGACATTTAATTGACTGTGTAACAACATTGAGAGGTTGGACCCCTGTGAATCATTTGAAGATCAATAAAGCCAAGTGCAGGGCAAGGCAATCACAAACATGGACACAAGCTAGGCTATGAGCTGAGAGCAGCCCTGTGGAGGACTTGGAGGTCCTGGTGGATGAAAAACTGAATATGACGCAGCAACATGCATTCACACCCCAGAATGCCAATAACATCCTGGGCTGCATAAAAAGAAGAGTGGCCAGCAGGTCACAGGAGGTGATTCTGCCTCTTTACTCCACTCTCATGAGACCCAACCTGGAATACTGTATCCAGCTTTGAGGTCCTCAGTGTAAGAAGGACCTGAGGGAGTGGGTCCAGAGAAGGGACACAAAGATAATCAGGGGCTGGAGGCACCTCCCTATGAGAACAGGCTGAGAGAGGTGAGGTTGTTTAGCCTAGAGAAAAGAAGGCTCTAGAGAGACGAGTACTTTTAGTACCTTTAGGGAGCCTACAGGACAAATGTGAATGGACTCTTTATCGAGGAGTTCAGCGATAAGACAAAGGGTACTTGTTTCAAACTGAAAGAAAGTAGATACAGACTGGAAATTCTCAATGTCAGGCTGGAAGGGGCTTCAAGGAACCTGACCTAGTGACAGATGTCCCTGCCAATGACAGGGGTGTTAGACAACGTTATCTTCAGGATCCTTCTGTGATTCTATGATGGTATAATTTGTTTCTGGTTTAGAAAGGGTTTTCTAAATTATTAGCAAAAAACTAGTAATTGAATTACAAATTTTGAATCTGGTCACCATCTCCTTTCCCTACATGATGGGGAAGTTAAAAAGTCTCATAAGGTATGAAGGAACCAAGAGTTTGGCTTGACAGTAAATGTCTGAATCCTTTTGTGAGATTACAGCTGAAACTAGGACAGAAGTATTTCACTTAATAAGGAGATCTTATTGAAATAAACAGTATAAGGTGTTAAAAAAGCAACAAAGGATTTAGATTATTCAAGTCAAAAGTGAACCATCGGAAGAAGAACAGGCACCAAGACACGCTAACATAAACATCTAAAGGAAGCCTTTACTGAAAACTCTGTTGCCTCACAAGGGTACATTTTGTCCCTCTCTTTTTGAGGAAAGACTTGACAGCTTCTGATGACACCTCCCACTGCAGTTCACTGCAAGGATCAGTTTTAAAACCTAATCCCAATGCTTCTGAGAAATTTGAACCCAGAGCCCTCCAGCCTTTGGAACTTTGTTTTCATGACTTCACTTTGTTCCCCCTGCCCCAATTTCAATAGCCATAATCAAACTTGCGTCAGGGCTCTTTGTAAGCTTTGTGAACTGGGCCACAGTCAAGAGTTTCCACACTGAGTAATTTTATTACATGAACTGTCCCGCCTGTTGTACAATGCTGTGCAATACTCAGCACGAATATCTGCTTTTCATCTGATTTCTAAAGGGAAGTGTGGTGGTGGATTGCTGTCCCTCTGATATTAATGAGTTAGGGAACAAATTTAAGTCATTAAAATAAAATGCTGAAACTGGAGGGATTCAGGTTTAAATTTTACAGAAGTACTACTGCTCTGTTTCAATTGCATCTCTGGAGGGAAACACCATGAAAAGTATTTCCATGGACTGGGCAAGCTGACACAGCTTATTCTTTTGGAAGAAGAATCATGATCAATCATATATTCAGACACAGAATTGCATCCACTTCAGACCTGAGTGGCAGCTTTCAGAGAAAGACTTTTCAGATTACCTTATCAAGGATGGTTGGGTCTGAGAAACTACAAATTAAATAGATGTAATGATCCGTTATAAACCATGAGATTTTGGTAACAAAGCTTGGTTTACTCTGTGCCTCCAAAGCAGCTTTTCTTCCCATGAGATGGAGTTGATAATGCAACATAAAAAGGCAGAAGCACTGTGCTGCTGGCCTCTCAGGAGCAGAAATAGTTGCAGGGATCTAATAAATACCTCTGGAAATCATTTGATGTTAGCATTTTCCACATTTCTAGAGTGTGTTACTCTCTACATCTTAAGTTAAAAATTAAGCTGGGTTCAGTCTGGGCCACTCTTGTTTAGGCTGCAGCTTCACAGATGTGACTTGCTGGGGTAAGACAGTACTTATGGGAGAAGAAATAGAGCAAGAAGCTCATCTGGGTTAAAACTAAGCTGGTTTTCCAGTTGGGGTCTCATCCTTTGTCCTGTGAGACCCCGACTGGTGAAAACCATCTAGATCTGGGGTCTCTGGTATGAGAAAGACATGGACCTGTTGGAATGGGTTAAGAGGGGGGCCAGAAAAATTACCAGAGAGCTAGAACCCTTCTGTTGTGAGAACAGGCTGTTGTTCAGCCTGAAGAAGACTCTGGGGAGACCTTAGTGTGACTTTTTATGTACTTAGAGGGTTTAGAAGAAAAAGAAAGACTTTTTACTGAGGCCTGTTTTTCAACTGAAAGGGAGGGTTCAGATTTGACATAAGAATTTTTTTATGATGATTCTGGTGAGGCAGTGGTACCAGTTGCCTAGAGAAATTGTGGACAGTCCACCCCTGGAATTGTTCGAAGTCAGGTTGGATGTGTCTTTGAGTAACTTGGTCTAGTGAAATATGCTGGCTATTCAAAGCTTCCTTCCAACACAAACCATTTTGTGGTTCTGTGATTCTTGACCTTTCTGGTCTGAGATGCTATGAATATGTACTTCTGTCAGGATGCTTCAGTCTACTTCTTTAATCTGTTGTATACCCATAACACCAAATAGAAGCAAGAGAATCCTGGGTATTCCTTTGAATCTTACTATGCACAGGAGTTGCCTGCAGCAATCCCAGTTGAAATAAGGGGCTCATTGTGCCAAGTTCTCATCTCATACATAATTGGAGTTACCCTCAGACACCTCCTGCTCCAAAGACATTTACAATTAATGAAGAAAGATAGAGGGGAAAAGTGTTACAGTTGCTGTCTGGATAGAACTTCCACTTTACAGACACAGGCATTTAAAGATTTGCTCTGTCCCTTGAAGACTTTGGAAAAGTTAAGAAGTTAATCCAAATCACACCATATTACCCTTCTTTAAAAAGTAAGTCCTTCCTTTCTTATGTCATGAGTCAGCACACTTTGCCAAAATGGTGCTTTTCAGACTCATGATTGTCAAATTGCTTGAGGAGGCTCCAACCTAACACACAGCCCTCACAGAAACCTGCAGATGTCAACATTGATCAGACTCAGCCAGGACCACAAAACCCATCAGGTTCATAGAGCTAGGATGCGTGTTAAGATGCTCTAGAAAGTAAATCCTCCAAAAATTACTGCATGTTCTGCACTTAGGGCTGCAAATGGCAGCTTTTCTAACAGCCTGCCCTGAAATAACAGCCTAGTTATTAGTCCTATATTGGTTTAAAAACTAGAAATTTGTAGACTATAGGACCTCTTTTGGAAGTGGACAACTGCTTTGAATCTCAAATTGCAGACTCTCCCCACCCCATTGTGAAGAGCTGTCACCATCCAGTCAGTGGATTCCAAATCAGTCTCACAAACCTGCATGGTAAAGCAAAATATGTTACTGAAACTGCCTGGATAGAGTAGTTGGTAAAAAAAACCAACATTATATGAGAGATTTTGTTTTCAATATTCACTACTAGAAAAGTGAATCACATGACTGGATCACTTGAAAGAACTGTAAGAAGAATTCTAAGGATTATGAGAGGAAGAAAAAATTTAAATCAACTCAATACATTGTTAGAAAGATGCAGACAGTTCAAATCACAGAACGTTTCAATTTTGTGGATTAAGACTATGTGAGGACTCATGTGCTAGTTCCACATGAGGGGTCCACTCACCCAGCATCCTGAGAGTCACTAGGACAAACTTTAAATGGGTTCTGCAGGCAGATATTGCCTTTAGGATCACTGGAACCTAAGAGGGTGCTCACCAGGCATCTCATTGAGCAGTGGTCTCCAAAACATTTTTGATCAAGCACACCCATCAGTAGAATATTTTTGAGCATGTTCCACCCATATCTATATATTTATATATTTATAAACTATGCATCTATACTAATGCAGTTTTCCTGCATCTCAATGGACAGTCTTGCAGAAATCCCGAGATGCATATGCCCCACTTAGGAGATCGTGATTAGAGACTGTCCCATCATTTCAGTCGCATTTATAGACAGAAGAAATGCAACTTTTTCCACAGGGCATCCGGCAGCCAATGCAGCCACATTAGTTACTGGGCTCATGCCATTTGGAAGGTAAAGGCCTGCCATATTTAGCTACCGGTAATCACAGCCCTTTCGCATTTTCTTCATGCGCGCTGAATGCGTTAGAAACAGAAAGGGACAATTTGTCCAAACTTAAAAAATCTTGTTGCTTTAACAAGATAGGAACAACAATTTAATGTGGGACATATTAAGAGGAACTGGAAATTGTTCAAGAACATTCTACTGGGTATAAAAAGAAAAACAGTGCCACAAACGTGCAAGTAGAAAAAAAGTCATGCTGGAGATGAAAAAATTTGTATAACATAAAAGATGCAGAAATCCCAATCGAACACTATCTATCGAAATATAAAGAATGCAAAAAAAGGATAATAGCAGTAAACTGCAAATTGTTTTAAACGCACTTTGCCAAAAACAATAATAATAAGAAAAGTAAGAAAAGATCAATGGGTGACATGGTTAGAAGGAACCTATGAGAAACATAGTAAAAAAACTCTGCCCCAAATATTGGTCCATTGCTAGAAACAGGTAGAATTTTGAACAAAGGCTGAGAAAAAGGCTGTGTCCATCACTTTCTCCTCTGATTTTGGAAAAAAACAGGAGAATGAATCTGCCCAATAAATGTTATAGATGGAACAGAAAATCTGGCATCCAGAATGACGAAAAATACAACTCAGAGTCAGCTGCAATTACACAGTTATAAATCAAGCAGCCTAGAGGGACAAGCAGCACAGTAAGGAGGAAAAACATCAAAGACTTCTGAATTTCCAACATATTCCAAATATTAAAAAAGAGCACAGAGATAATACAGGAAAATATAGATCTGTTAGTCAGATGCTGAACCTGGACACATCATGAGAAGTTTCATTTAGAAGCCCACCAACACAAAATTGAACACTTCAAGTGCAATTAATATTAATCAGTACTATCTCATGGAATGCAAGTCTTGTAAAACAAACCTTCTATTTTATGTTCAGTTTTCTTTTTGTTCACAGCTATTGCTCTAGTCCACAAAGATAACTGTGTTCACACAGTATAATTCATAAGCTCATGTTTTCAAATCATTTGACCATGGATTTTGAACATCACATTACATGGAACTAAAATAACATAATTTGGGAATTCTTTCCTATCAGTCTATTAGTGAATTATTCTGTCACTGCTACAGATTACATTTGCACAGGATACAAAATCAAGTGGGATGAGAATGGCCAATTTGTAGAGTTGTCTGAATTGCTTGACTAGAAGAGCATTAAAAAAAAGATTTAGAGATGTGAGGAGATGTATTAAGGAGTAAGAAATATGATTTCATGATACTGAAAACTCACTTCAGAGCAGCGACTCAGAGAAGCACATATGGATCATCATAAATTAAGCTGAACTAGTGTAGCTAATTACTTCCCAAGGATGGCAGGGGTTCCAAGGGGAACCGAATGAGTTCATCCTGATAGTCTGAAAGCTCCATGTGTCTGAAGTTGTAGGGCTCAGTTTAGGGATTAGTTTTCATGATCTTCATGTACAAGGTCAGCCTGAGCTGCCTGACAGGTTATTTTCTGGCTCTGAACGAGAGGGAGCTATATTTTCCTGACAACTTTGTAAACCAAACTGCAAGTCTAGGTCTGGTCTAGGAAAGACATTTTCAAGCTCCTGCATTGATGACATGACAAAATTTAGAACATGTTAAATAGTGCAGAAATAAAGTTTATGAAATAGTATTCAAGTTCTAAAGACATCTTTCCTTACTAACCTCATGCTTGGTTTTATTCCTTATCTCTGATTTTTATTGGCATAAATGCTTTGGGAATGCCTGTTTCAGCTGAAATCTCAGATACAAATGCCTATTCAGGCATCATTAAGAGTATGTTCTGTTCACTAATCATTAGCAATCATGCTCTAATTCAGTATCCAAACTCCAATAATTAATCATGGAGCAGAGAAAGCACTATGCAATTGAAGTAACCAATAACATGTAACATGCAGCAAATAATCCTGACAAATTAAATAATCTTAACAACTCACAGGCAGTGAGTAGACAATATTTTCCTTCTGAGTCTTCAAGTCAGGACATTGAAAATCAGACTATCATGAGGAATTAAGATCAGCTGATGAAAGATTTGTGAACAATAAAAAGCTAAACTGGTCCTGTAACACACGAACAGCAGTGCAAACTGCTGTCTCCTGTTGCTTTGAAAGAACTAATCCTGTTTCACCAGCTCCAAATCTAGAGCTGAGCCATAATGTCAATAGCCACAGTAACAACACAGTACTATGGACAGATAACTTTCCGAAGAACATACATATAATAGCATTTGGTAGGCTTAACAGGCTTTGTGTGCAGCTTTTCTATACAGTGAGGAAGCTTACTGTTCATATTTACATTCTGATTTCTGCAATGTTTTCCACTTCCTCCAAGTTTTTTCTTCACATAATTTCCATGCGAACCTTTACCGACCTTTCCCTTGTGTTACTTCATCTTTCCAGCTACTCCTCATATAGCTGAGCATGCACTTTTCCCTTTATTTCACTGTCAGTGCTCAGCATCAGTTAGCATTTGTATTCCCTAAGATTATCTCATGGGCTTGGTAGATCAGACACCTTTCCCTTCATGTCTGACACCAGTATGTCATACATGTAACTTTTTACCTGTTGGTGTTTCTAGTCTACCCTGCATCTAATTGCTGACAGTCAATCTGTTCTTCCTTCATATTTTGAGACTGGTGGAGATCCATGGATCAGACTTAGCTTCAGTCAGGACCATTATTGCTGTGTTTCAGAAACACTTGGTAAAAACTGCATTAACTATATTCCATCTTGAGCCCACGAAGACCCAGATGTCCAGTCCCCATATAAGCCTGGCTATTTGTAGTTTGGTACCTCCTACATTTTACCTCTTGCATATTTTCTAACATTTTATTTCATTTCCTTAGTGAAAACATATGGCCAACAGATGCCTAAGCAGGGCCCCAGGCGCCCATCTCTTTTTCCAGACTTTTCAGAATATCTGGGAAAATTCTTAGGTTTATCTTGATATGCATTGCACTTGCAATTTATTTAAAGTGCTACATTTCAGTGGCATCCTAAGCACCATCAGTTTTGAGGTGTGTCGTTTTAAGATCAAGTTTCTTTGTCTATTTTTTTATCTAGGCAAACTTCAAAACATAAGTAAACTAACCACCACGTTTCGAAAATGGTAGCAGTTAGGTATCACACACAGGAAGAAAGGATGATCTAAAGATCTTTCTTGTTCTCACACACTCCTCTCAAAATTTAAAATAAATCAACTGAGATTCATCTACAAACATCAATTTACCAGTCTCTCTCTAAACCTTAGGAACTGCTTTCCATGCACTGGCATGAGCACAGCTTGCTCTGACACAAAGGGAAAATTATCTGAAAACTTGAAAAAGCTAAATCTAGCACTGCTTGAAAATTGCTGGTCCCCTCTGAGACTGGGATTTAGCTGTTTTGCATAGATTATGAGAGCACTGAGCTTGGGCAGCAGCTCCCTTCTTGATGTGTCAAAGGCAACTATTTCATGGGAAAGAGCATCTTCCAAACCCATAAGCAAATGGAAAAGTCTTCAGTAAATTTGTCAGTCTCTGTCATACACCTTTTCCCCTTGCTTTATGCCAATACTCTTCTCTCCTGTTTCTCATGCCCAATGTTGTACTACCCTGGGGCAATGGACCAAAAATTTCAATACATTGACAGTGTATCCATATTTTAGAATTGTATGTATACTCTGGAGAAAGTTTTGGTAAGGTGCAATATAGGTGGCTATTTGCATTTTTTATTGAGGCTGCTTTGTAATTAATTCCTCACATGAGACCGCATCGGAATATTGTGTCCAGTTCTAGGCCCCTCAGTTTAAGAAGGACACAGAACTGCTGGAGAGAGTCCAGCGCAGAGCCACAAAGATGATGATGGGAGTGGAACATCTCCCTTATGAGGAAAGGCTGAAGGAGCTGGGGCTCCTTACCTTGGAAAAAAGGAGACTGAGAGGTGACCTCATTAATGGGTGGGTGTCAGCAGGATAGAGCCAGGCTCTTCTCTGTCATCTAATGATAGGACAAGGGGCAATGGGTGTAGGCTGGAACATAGGAGGTTCCACATAAATATGAGAAGGAACTTGTTCACGGTGAAGGTGACAGCGCTGGAACGAGCTGCCCAGGGGAGTTGTGGAGTCTCCTTCTCTATAGACGTTTAAAACTTGCCTAGATTTTTTCCTGTAGACTTGATCTAGGTGATCCTGCTGTGGCGGGCGGATTGGACTAGATGATCTTTCAAGGTCCCTTCCAATCCCTAATATTCTGTAATTCTGTGACTGGAAAGTCAAGAAATGCACATCTCTTTTCTTTCTGCTTGTCCTCTTTCCAGGATTCACTCACTCCAGAAAATGAAGTATTGAGCTCAGAATTTAAGATGTAATCATGTGTTGAGAAAAGAACACTGAGAGCCAAACATGTGCAAAGTAGCACTGGATCTATCACCCAGGCATGAAGATACCCAAGGTGTGTCAAGATTTGCTCCAGATATCAGACATCAGTATGTAGATTTATTCACAATATGCAAATGTTACATTTAGAAACTATAAATGAACAGCCTCTTGAATTTATTGCCATTCTCCTTTCCTTCCTCATTAAAAATATTCCTTTTTTTTTCCCCACAAAGGATAAGAATACTGCAATGCACCGGTTTCTGTATCAATTTGCAGTAATCGATGCTGAATTAGATGATCTTACTATTTCTAAAGCATGCAGTGGAAGCTGATACATAGGCTGAATGAAATTGCTCTGAAAGGCTGAGCCCATGGTCAGGAAAGCCTATCAGCTCTGAGGCCACAGAACCCCGTCTGCAGTCATTTACAGGTATCTTATTCCATGTTTTGTATCACAGTTATCCAGCAAAAAAGGAAATGTAAAGCATCTACATCAATGCAAAGTGTTCTATGTGATTTCTAAGGGATGTTTCTTTTTCTCCCAGTTAACTTGTGTCAATAAGAAGTGCTTCTTACAAAGGAAGGCTCCTTTTTCGTTATCCATAAAGAGGAAGAGCTGAAGAAAATAATGCCACATTAGCCATCACAGGCAATTCCCAAGGGATACTTAGTTTTTCATCCCTACATATATCAACACATATGGCTCTTTACAGATAAAGGAGCCTTTTTTGCTGTTTTCACTAAGGAAGAGCTAAAGAATTCAAAATATTTCATTGCACCAGGTCACAAATTTGACCACTGGAAAGAAGCAAAGCTCTGCAATCCTCCCAAAAGACAACTTTTTAGCATCTACGAAACATTTTCTTCCCCAAACTCCAGTTGGTTGTCAGCTCCTTAGTCATATTGCTGCTCCTTGTGCAGGGACCACAGGAGAAATGTGACAATAAGGTGATTTCTGGTTTAATTTGCACTGGTTTCTAAAACATACAGACATTTTTGTTCTGTTCTGGAATCACAGTTTTCAAAGAGCATTGATTGCCATCAGATGCATTAAAAATGGCATTTAACAGTGACTTTATCAAATGTACCGAAATATTAGCAGATACGTTATGTGCACGAATGTAACACGTTTCACCTTCTCTATCTAATCCCAGCGCTTCTTATTTTCCATCCACCCACTCAGGCCCACATTTATTCATTAGGTACAAAAATGAACTGCACTCCTCAAGTATATTCAGATTATTGTAAAACTGCCTCCACCTTGCTACCAGAACTGCCAAGGCAAAAATATCCATCTCTTTCGCAAAAGATAGATGGTGATAATACAGAAATGTTTCCACTTCCAAAGCACCCATACTAATACGAGTCAATTCTATTTAAAAATAAATTCACACTTGAACAGTTGCTGTACTTGATATATGTATTTCACACACACATACAAAAAAATTGTTTAAAATGTTATGTAGCTCTAGTCAAGCATTTACAAGTTAGGAAATAAATGAGTGAAAAAGAATCTTCTGTGCCTAAAGAAACTTCTTTGCTCCACTTCCAGTGTATGATGATATAGTCCTTATTTATATGAAAATGTGCTTTTCTATTTCAGAGATCTATCTTTAATCCAAAAAACACCCTTTTCTCCTCCAATTGTTCTACCTGAGCCACCTGTGCCATGAATACCTATAACATCATTGAATAGTTTTCTAGGCAAATGAAGCTTACATTATGCCATGATTCTGTCCCTGAGACTCACTGAGAACCTTTAAACACACTGGGTGCTATCAACCAAATACAATGCAAAAGCAGATGTTTTAAAGAAGTTTTAGGACAACTGGAGCAAAGTGAAAGCCCTACCAATGCTTCCATCACAGTAAAGGCTGAAGATGAACCCTGTTATGCCACCAGCATTTGGATGGCTCAGCCCCAAGACTCTGGTCCTCAGGAAACTACCTTCACCTGCTGTGCTGCACCAGGACCACCCACAGCCCTGCCACAACCCTCACCTGGACTATCCTGCCTGAGCTTCCACTGGTTTTTGAAAATGGCTTTGCCCCTGAAAATGGTCTGAGTGTGGTATCTTATAGGGGATAACACTCTAATGCCTGCTCCAGTTTTACATAGGGGAAATTAGAGTTTGCTCTTCTCATCTTTTCTCAGCACTCCCATTGCCTTCAGCCTCTTGCTGTTGACTGGCTGATAGTATGTTGGCTCTGCAGTTTTCCCTCACCTAGCACGTGCAGTTGGCAATTGAAACTCCCCCTCTACACTGAACGTTTGAGCTGTGCTATTTAGGCGTGTGACCCGGAAGTTTGTGGTTAAAAATTCTACACACCAGGCATGTTGGGGAAATTTCAGTATTAGGTGACAAAATTCCCCTTCTCTTCTACACTCTCAAGTCACCCTTCAGTCAATGTTTCCAACAACTACCCAGTCTCTGCAATTCTTCAGTGTAGCTAAGGTGGCCACAGAGCACAGCAATAATGCCTGTGCCAGCAAACAAAAAGAAGAGATACTCTTCACTCACTGCTTGAGAGTTCATCTCTGCCAAACATGGATCTTGGACAACATATTGTAATGCTGTTAGATACCATCAATACAGATGTTTGCCTACTGCTCTTTTCATTCAAAATCTGCTTCCAGAGGTGTGACAATATCATAGAATTATAGAATCACTCTGGTTAGAAGGGACCACCAAAGGTCATTTAGTCCAACCCCACTGCAGTGAGCAGTAGACGGTGGATAACCTCTGGTGTGTTCATACTTGCTGCGAAATACATACACAGCATTATCACACCAGTTTTGCTCTATGTGCCTTTACTCCTCAACATTTCAAATGATTAAACGAAGTAGTAGGCAGTGAAAAACTGTAAAAACTTTCAGGTTGGCACTAGATCACAGCAAATTTGCTTGTGTCCATTAATATTGGACCCATCTCCCAAGAATTACCCCATTTTGTGAAGGTCCCAGTATTGTCTCATACAAAACGATCACCTTTTTCCTTGTCCTTCTTTTTAGAGTCCTGATGTGATGATTTTGTTTGTATCCACATGCGCTTGACAAATAACACTCTGCCTTAGCAGAAAATGTCTACTGAAGGGCTACTGGATATCAATCTAGGGAAGAAATACTACAAACACTACAGTACCAACCTGCAGTGTATAGCAAAAACAGGAACTTCACACTCTGAAGGACAACACTATGCTTGTAACTATTCTGAAATACTTTCACTTCCAGTACATCAGTATTTGAATACGACATTTTTTACTTAAGTGAGTGTAGGTGACTGTAATAAATGGCAATATTCCCACTTGCTTTGATAAAGTGTGAACATTATCTGAGAAATGTACATTAATAAAGTATGAGTTTAAAACCATAACATTTATATTCTTCATGACTTTTGTTAATGAAATTACATGATAAATCCATAAAAATAAAAACAATTTTATATAGCTCAACACCCTATGGCTTCCAACTTCTCTTTCTAACATTCAAAACCATAAAAGAATTAAAGTAGAAATACTTTTCTATAATTATGTAGATCTAACCTAGATCTAATGACAACAACATTTTAACTTTTCATACAATGTTCCTCTGAAATGTTAACTATTCATTGTAGTGACTATTATTCAATCTTTGAAAGTCCCGTCAACAGCAACTGAGTAGATAGAGTAAAACTGCTGAAGATTGCACTCTGGGAGGCAAAAAAATACCAAACAGTGAGTCTCAAACCCTACAACCAGTCCTGTCTTCTAAAAAGAGTCTGATGAGCTAACAGGTTCCATGCTGAGAACCTCAGGTATCCCACATACCATTTTTGAATGGGACCAGAACCCTCATGGAAAAAAGAGGAAGGGCACACCTCCCACCAGGAACTGGTCACAGAGAGAGTGAAAAGCACCATTGCCTTGCCATTCACAGACAGGACCAGGGCACAGATTGGAAAAAAACCCCGACAGCCTCACACATGCCACACATTTCATGCAAAACATAGCAACATTTTTCTCAAAGAGCTTTGATAACTTCACAGGTAAAAATGACAACTTAGATGAACAACTAAGAAACTTATAGAACCACTTGGAAAAGAAAGCTAAAGCAGACTTTGTCCTGCAATCCACAGAAATGCTGGTTTGGTTTTTTTTTGAGGCCTGACTCCTAAGAGCTATTTTGCATTCACCACCTCCATCCTATTTGCTTTGAGACTGCTGTCCAGCTCAGAGATGACCCTCAGCAGGAAGCAGTTAGACAGATTGGTTACATTAACCAAATGCTGCTGTCAGTGTGCAAAGTTGCCAGTCACATGCCAATTAAAGGTTGGTTTTTTTCTCCCCAGTGTTTTTTCTCCATCCTGTGGACAGTATTTGCCACCAGATTTAAAACTGCTAAAATAATTCACCCTCTATATCACCCAAGCATTAAGGTAATGTCCCTCTTAAGCTTCCCTGATATCCAGAGCTTTTGCACACAAAGAAAATAATTTACATCCATGGTGCCCACAGAATATTAGTCCAATCCACTATTTCTGAGGAAAGAAATTAAGCCATTTCAGTCACAATTTGGGGTTTCATTCAAACTGTAATAATGTTATCTTTTAAATAGCATTAAACACTTTTAACTAAAAACTGTCTTTGCCACCTGTTTATGTTTTTATTTTGCATTACCGATTGCTATAACAGTGAGAAATCAATATTTTACTGGCTCATCTAAATACTAAACAAAGATGTAAATATTCAGTATTATGTGCAGGGAATTAGTAGTAAAGTATTTCTGCATTAGCAGTAATGGGACTCGCAGAGCTAATTCTCTGCTGAACATGCACCCCAAAGTACTCATCAAGAAAATCAAACTTTCAATTACACATTAAACTAAAATGGGCTTTAGAGGCTTTCTTTCTCTGCGGCAAACTTTAAAATAGGTTTATCTCTACAAGATGAAACTTCAGGGCTTCACAGCATTACTGCCATACTAAAGGAAAGAGAATAAGGTTAAAATATTATTTCTTTTTAAAAGCCTTCTTATTTATTTTTTTAAAAATCTTTGGATCATGCAACAAATGTTTATGTAGCATCTCTACTGTTACAGGACTTAAGTACTTCACAGGTTTAATGTATCATAACACTGCTTGAGAGGTAATGAAAGGTCTGCTACACAACACAGCTCATACTCTTCAGCTCAGTATCTTTAACACTAGACTACCAATTTTGTTTTTCAATTTTGCCAGTGAACACCTCTGCAGTAGAACTGCCTAGCAGAGAAGAAAGAATAAAGTCTGAAATGTGAAGCTAAATGCTTTCTTATGCCACCATTCCCTCTGATGACTTAGACGTAAATGAAACGTATCAGGAAGCAGGTGACAGTGAAGGAGTTAATTGTACCTAACTACCTTCTCATTTTGCGTCATCTTTCAGAGAAAAGGGCCTGACTTCTGCCAGAAGTAACTTAAACTTTTCAAGATAATACCAGCAAACATCACTGTAAAGATCCAGGCCATGAAAGGTTCCCTAGATACAAAGAAATTGATAGATACTCGAAAATGTGTAAGACAGAAGGAAACAGTAGCACAGGACCAAGAAGGTTCTGATCTGAGAAAGGGTATTTTATGACTTATCCCATGTTTCAGTTACATTTAAAATTGTGTACCCCCTGCCACATAGTAGAAATGTCAGATACCTTCTAACATGAGATGCTGAATTATACCTCAGTTATTCCTCCTCTTCACTTCTGACTCACCTTGGCTTCTCCTAGAAGGAACTACTTTCTCATGAGTGAAAGTATTCCTTTGTGTAATTGCCTTTTTTATTATGTTGCCTTCAATAATTTTCTCAGGCCAGTATGGCCAGCTCCTTAGCTCAGTAGCCAACTGTTATATTGGCCATTACCTCATGAAGCAAGACTTTGGGGTTAGGATGCACACTTGCAGGAAAACTTCCAAGACACAGTTAAAAAAAAAGAAAAAAGGAGGATATATCATGTATTGGAAATGGAAAAGGCCCAGAGAAAAGCACGGATTAACAAAGTCATGGAATAAGTTGTCCACAGGGACCCTGGAAAAAAAAGTATAGAGCAGAAGTGGAAATGAGGTCTATAGTGTAATGTGTAGCACGAGTTGCACAGCAATCAACTGACAAAGAGACAGCCTCTTCACGCAGGTGGCAGCAGACCTGTGAAAATCCTTGCCAAATGACTTTGTGCATGAAAGATCTTTACTTACTTTCGAGGGAAGACTAACTGAGCATTGGAAAGAGAAGTCCAGTAGACTTATAGAGGATACACATCCTCTGTTTCCTAAACCAGATACCGCTTCTGGTTTAGGAAAACCCCAATGTGAAATAAATTCAAGACTGGGAGAACATTCAGGAGAAACTAGCATGTATGCCTGCTCACTTCTTACTCTAACCTCAGCATGCACTTATAGCCACTGCTGGAGACAATCCAAAGCTGAATGGCATTCACAGCCTTTGAACTGGCAGTGTGATTAATAGGTCTTTATACAGACTGGTAAATCCTGATTAACTTGATCTACTCCTTGCAGTATGATGTGGATTTAAATCAGAAACAGTCTGATACACTAAGGCCTCGTACACAAAGCAAAAAATGGGTGAACTACTTTCAGTTTGTAAAACTGCCTTGTATGGAATCTTTTTTTTTCAGTTAGAGTAACTTGTAGGGATTTAGCTTAAGGTGATGCCAATGTAATTTTGGTCCTATAACAAGAGATAAATGTGCAAAAAAGATGGTCCCACTAAAAGCTTTCTAACTGAGTTAGCTCAGTCTTCTCATGAAGTACAGTAAAACTGACTAAGTGACCTCACAAATCAATCTGAGAATACCTGATGCACTGATGCTACAGCACATGCTAAAAGCTCTTCAGCAGTTCTGAGTGGGTGAAATCCTACTCAGCTCCAGTGGGAATTTAAAGAAGTTAGAAAAAAAAAAAACCATGGATCTCAATGAAATTCCAGTCATGGGGAAGTTCCCAGGAGGGCCACAGTTCCAGCAATGATTGTTTTAGTGTTTTATCTCCTTTGGCTATGTCAGAAGAGGACAGACAAGGCACTCACAGAATCAGGATTGTAGAGGTTAGAGGTGACCTCTGAAGATCATCTAGTCCAATCCCCTGCTAGAGGGGGTACTCTGCAGGCAAAGTGCTGAGGGTCCATGTCATGAGACACCATGTTAAGGACATTTGTTTCACCCCATTCCTGTCAGCAGGAAAGTCCTCCTGCAGATCAAGTGTTGTAGGTAGTTTTTTTACCTACCATCCTACCACCCTCTTTCCTGAACCAGTGCTGCAGAGGTAGATCACCAGCATCTACTGCTAATGTCCCAGCATCGAGGTCACAGTGTGAGACTGTGGAAAATATGCATATAACCAGTACAACCAGTGACAAAGGGTATATTGGTAGGGGATCTCATCTCAAACAACTGTGTATTCCTGAAAGACTGTGAGAGAGAGCAATGTTCACTGTAACACAGTGATGGCTGTTTTCCATGACACAATGGAAACACTATTATTGGTTCTTGCCAGCACAAGCCCTTTGACAGTGAAATGAGTGTCTCTGTAGTAACAACAACGCGTTGAAAAAAGCAACGAATTTTGAAATGCTCTACTGGAAAAAGATATATCTTTGGTAACATAATGCAAGTGTCTGGGAAGTTCTGTGTTTACTGAACAACGGTCACTGAAATACTGTCCCCAGCATAAGTTATGCAGGAGTCTGTGTGCAAGGAAAGGTAGCTGAGGATGGAGCTGAGCATGTCAAATGAATGACACATCTGTAGCCAGGTCCTGAATCCACCTATCTAAAAACCATGAATGATCTCATGTGGAAAAGGAAACTGCTGCAAGTTCCTCCTTAGACAGAAGTACAACGGTTCCCTGCCTTTCTAGTACTCCCCATGATTTTCTTCTACATTATTTATTGGTGGCACAGAACAGTTTCTCTGATAACTGTAGAGGAATATACATGGTCGTCAGATCTATAAGAGAGCACTCAAAATTGATCTTGGACATGACATACAAGCCTGAGGTTGTCTGTAATTTAGGAAGTCCAACTTCATCTACGCGTTACTTTGTTTTTTCTGAGTTATCTTTTGCCATCAGAGGTAGTATTTCCCCAGACCTGAAGATGGAACTCTTGCTCCTTTGATGATCTTTATATGAGGGACATAGCATTTTGCATTGTCATATTTTCCTTCAGGAAATTTGTACTTCTCTAATGTCAATGCCAGAATGTCCAGGAGATCACTTTAGCAATGGTATCAGAAGTGGACAGTCAGGAATGAATGTTGTGTTCACAATGAAACGTGCCAGGAGCTCTTTAGATGTTGCCTGTTAGAACTCACCAAAAAAATTGACTTTCGAGGGGGAATACCACTGGAATCCTATCACTTCTTTTGCTGCTACGTAAGTAGACTTCTTGGTTGTCTTCTGAAGTCATCAAGTGTAAGGAAAGGGAAAGGCAAGACCGAGTACAACGTTGCAGTCATACCACCTGATCAGGTATCAGAGCACACAGAACCTCTGGCAGTGTATTCCACATCAACACTGCAACATGCATGCCTGAGCTTCAGAATACTTTCAAAACATCTTTATTTTTTTACTGACAATTTTGCATCATTTTAAAACAGATCCACAGACAATTTAATCCTATATATGCCGTATTTTTATGATAGACTATATTTTTATAAGAGATGCCATGATTTTATTTTCATTGTTTTTCAATTTACTTTCTGAATGTTGTACATTTTTGATGGCCAACACTGCTTCTACTCCACAAACACCTCTAATCCAGACAAATACTGGTAATCTTACGACAAAGGTACTTTTTCACCTGCATTGGACTGTGCTTTTGAAGTATCTCATACTAATGCACATTTTCAACTCCTTTCATAAATTTCCTCTGGACTCTTTACCACACTTATTGTTTTAAAGTATAAATGCTCAAGCCCAATGCAATATTTTAATAATGGTTTAATCAGTTCTAGAAACAGGAGTAATAGACATACCAGCCATATTTCATGTTCTTCTGGCTTTGCTTCAGAGTATGGGTTGGCAAAAGCTTTGTTCAGAGAGCTCATACTCAGCTGCTTCTGTACCATAATGTCCAGGTCTTCTCATGCCAGACATTCCCCCCTCAGATTCCACGTGTGGCTTTGAGGATCTACCTTGAAGAGGAGTAATTTACAAGTGAGAAGATCTTAGAAAGCAATGCAAAGGAGTTTATCTAAGTTTCCTGCTCTTATTTTTATTCAATTATTTGGGTTTTTTGTCTGTTTTTTGACAACTTTATGACAAATCTTCACTTACTTTTCCTTTGTTGAGAACTGCCAGCTGCATCCCTTACTATGAACACTACATTATGTGTTTATGAGCACACTGTTCTACCTCTCAGGGAAGCTATTACATCAGAATTATTATCAACCACATTTAAATTCAAATGCATTTAATATTTTTTATAAAAGTGTGTTGACTGATTATTGGCATTTCATGACTGTATCCCAAGTCAGCACTTCAGAATCACAGAATCACAAAACATTAGGGATTGGAAGAGACCTCAAAAGATCATCTAGTCCAATCCCCGTGCCACAGCAGGATCACCTAGACCAAGCTGCACAGGAACATATCCAGGTGGGTTTTAAAGGTCTCCAGAAAAGGAGACTCAATGCTTTCCTTTTGGTGAATTACTGTGAATAAGGACACAAGCTTATATTAAGCTTGCCTGTATGTTGTAAAAAAAGACGCTGTGAAAGTTGCTTGCAGTTGACTAATCCAGTTGATTAATTCAGTCTACTTTTGTTTACAGAAAATCTGCCCTATATCTGAATCATACTGGCTATGCTAGGCTGGCCTCTGTCATTCTCTTTACCCTTTTTAAAACATACGTTCAGTGTATGCTCTGCTTCAGTAGTCTGGCATTCCTCAGTTCCTCATTGCTATTCCAGCAGCTCTATCATGAGTGACAGAACTAACAAAGACACCAGATCCTGTCAATTCGGATCTTTAGCCCCTAAATAACCTTAATTACAGCAAGTAAAATTTACTCCCCATTTGCCTTATAAAATCTCCATCTAGTAGTCTACATATACGCAAAGTGGATGGCTAACATATACATATGGACTGTCTGGCTGAAAGGCGCTAACAAGAATGGGTAAGAGCTGAGCTTTTTGCCTCCAGTTCCTTCGGTAAGGAAATAAACTTAGGTTTATTGCCCACCCAGTGACTTATAAATTTCCACAAAACTTACAGGACTGTAGTGAATTTTACAAGAAATTAATCATTTTGCTGGTTAGTTGAACCAGCAAAAGAGGATGGAATGACACATGGATTAACAAGATGTTCAGAGCATTAAAATCATCTTAAATTTGTCTTTAACACTTTGGAGATCTTAGGTCTATTGGGTTCTGTTAAAAATGTATTTATAGCACTGAAACATAGCTGCTCTGCAGACATTGCCAGGTAGTTTTTAACTTTTACTTAGAAGTGATAAAGTGATCAGAAGTGACACCAGGCTGCCCTTGGAGGTTTTGTTCTACCTGTCCCAAGCTTGCTGGCATGTCTGCCAGCCAGAAGAGATAACCCAGCAATCAGTGTAAGACACCCATTTTCTGGATGGTGTTAGAAATAGTGACAGTTATTTCTGTGAGGGGTGAAAGAAGCCCAAATGGCTCTGTGGTAGTAGGGAATTTAGGAAAAGTTCATAAATCATAAGAGTATTTTTTTACTGGAATGGACATATCAAGACATTGTAGTACAGTTTACCTCTGCAGTGCGTAGTGACATCTTCAGCTAGCACAGGTCGCTCAGAGCCCTGTCCAACCTGACCCAGAATGGTTCCAGCGATGGAGCATCAATCACCAATCTGGGCAACCTACGCCAGTGTTTCATGTCTCTCAGTGTGAAGAAATTCTTCCTTATTTCTAGTTGAAATCTCAACTCTTTTAGTCTAAACCCATCATTCCTTGTCCTGATTCAACAGGTCTTCCCAAAAAGTTTGTCCCCATCTTTCTTATAAAATCCCCTTTAAGCACTGAAAGGCCACACTTAAGGTCTCCATAGAGCCTCTCTTCTCCAGTCTGAACAACCCCAACTTTCTCAGCCTGTCCCCACAGCAGAGGGGTCCCAGCTCTCTGGTAATTTTTGTGGTCCCTTCTGGAACTTCCCCAACAGGTCCATGTCCTTCTTATGCTGAAGACCCCAGAGTTGACCCAAATCCTCTAGGTGAGGCCTCACCAGAGCAAAGCAGTAGAATCACCTTGGTCAACCTGCTGAACAGGCTACTCCTGGTGCAGCCCTGGACAGGTCTCTTCAACTATCTTTCAAACGAAATTTAACCTCTCTGTCCCGTGGGGCTCCCACCCCTAATTGCCGGCTCTCCCTCCCCAGCCAGGAGAGCCGCTTCTCCTACTCCCACTACGCCTCGGCCACTTCCGCACCTGCCGCTACCGTGAGGGAAACCAACGCGAGGGCGATGGCCGGGAGCGCGACGAGGCGGGGTGCGGGCTGTGTGGGGCGGGAGCTGGGCCGCTCCCCCGGGGCTCAGCCCTGCGCGCCGGCTCGCAAACAACGTCTCGGGGTCTCCGCTGGCCGCGAGCCTCCTCTCGGCCGCATTCGACACATGGTGAGGGACTGGCGGAGGGGTCTGGCTGGGGTACATGGGGTGGGCAAAGCGCACACCGGAAGGGGGCGGAGAGGCGGGATTTACACAGTTTATTAGGGTTGAAGGGCAGGGGGCTGCCCTGGTGCTGTGCTGTCAGGGGGTGCCCTCGCTGCTTTCGGTTTCGCTTGCCGCCCCGAACGGGCCAGTACCAGGCCGGGCTGTGGCGGGTCCCCGATGCGTCCCGCGATCCTGCGGCCTGCGGCGGGGCGCGGAGCGCCGGGATCCCCGGCTTCCGCCCCGCAGCCGGAGCCGCCGCTCTCACTGTTCGGCCTTTCGGGCTGCGGCCCTGGCGCGGGCCCCTCTGCCGGGACAGGCCTGTGTCCCTCGACTGCGCCTGCCCAATGTCTGGCTGGCATGGCGGGGGAGCCGTCCTAGTCCTCTGCAGATGCCCCAGGCCGGGTGTTTGGAGTTCCCAGCCGTGCTAGATGACCTCGGGAGGGTCTGGCGCGAGGGGTAGGTCAGATACTGGGGAGGCACAGCCTGGCTGACAGCTGAACTGAACATCAGCTTGTGACACCTGCTTGGATTGTTATTAATTCCTTGTTTTATAGTTCAAAAAGCAGTGTGACGAATTGTTTAGCCTGACCTGTCCTGAGGCTTTTAAATGCATGTTAGGAAAAACAAACTGCTATAGTCTACCTGAAGCTTTAAAACTTAAAACCTCTCTGTTCTTATGTTTCTGCTTGGCACAGACCTTTTTCTTTCCAGGAGTGAGGTACAGGAGGGGCAGCAGCCGTTTGTGACCTCTGGGTTTTTGGGGTGGGACCTGAGGAGTTGCTCAGTAATACAGAAAAGTCAGCATTAGGGCTCTGATGACAGGTTGAACTGTGTTGTGGGCAGTTACTATGCTGTGGCAGGCAGGTGTTGGTCTACTACATACTTGCTCCACCAGTTTAGCTTTGTTCAGAAAATGTTGGTATTTTCTGCCCTACTGCAGCTGGGTTGAACATCTAATCTAAACCAATGCAACATTCCTTGTCTGGATCAAGTTTGTTGTGTCAGGTGATCCACATGTGCACAGACCTGCTTAAAAAGCTGAAGTCAATAGCGGTTTTTACTTACCTGAGGAGAGTGGTTGATAGGCTGCCTAGGGTAGCTGATGAGACAGATCTTGATAGGGTGGAGAAATGAGCTGATAAGAACCCTATAAATTCCAGCAAAGACAAGAAGAAAGCCTTGTGTATGGATTGGAATATCTGATGACTAGAAAAGGCTGTGAGAAGACTTGATGGAGAGCAGCCTTGCAGAAAAGGACCTGTGTCTTGTGAGGGGCTGGAGCACATTACATATGTGCAGAGGTGGATTCTTTCAGCCTTAGGGTAAAAGAAGGGGAGATGTACCTGCTGCGGGTAGGAATGTATAGAGCCAGGCATTTTCTGGAGGTGCATAAGATAAGAGGCAATGGACACAGTCTGGTTTAGCTACAGCAAAGGTCTTTTTGTTTTAGGTTTGTTTTTAACGTGATGAAAGGAGGAGTCTAGTAAGTGTGTGGAGCATCCGTCGGTAGAGTTGTTAGAACTTGCCCAGACAAGGGCTTTTGCAGCCAGATCTAATTCAGCCTGTGCCTGGTAGTGTATGAGAATCAACCTAAACTGTCCTGGTGTTCTGTGATGATTCAAAAGCGAGACATTACAGTGATACAAGACCTTCCATATTTGCTTATTGGTAATTTATGGCCTAGAATTGCTGTTACAAAAGATACTGTATTGTTTGGGAGAGCATTAAGCTGAGGACAAAATCATGATGGATTTAGCTTAGTCCCTGCTGTATTTGTTTTAGGACAGAAGGAGCTGCAGCCTCCCATGAGTGTGTTGTGCGGTACGCTTCAAGAATTAACTCTTAGTGGCTCGGGGGGTCCAACAACCTCCCTACAGCAAGTTTCTCAGCCTCCATGTAGCAACCCACAGGAGCAGGGTCAATGGGTACAGGTCTCCATCCGGCGGAATAAACGCAAACGAGGCAAGTGTGCTACCTTAGGAAGTCCACCACCTACTTGCAGAGAGATCATTAGCAAGGAGGAGCCTAGTAACTGCACCAAAGACAGGTTGCCTCAGGTCAGCCATCAAGACCAATCCTGTAAAGAAACCTAGAAGGG
>JAOXOE010056280.1:0-33377 GCA_028565055.1 Phoeniculus purpureus | reverse complement strand
TGGAGTCTCCTTCACTGGAGACGTTTAAGACCTGCCTGGATGTGTTCCTGTGTGACTTGGTCTAGGTGATCCTGCTGCGTCAGGGGGATTGGACTAGATGATCTTTCGAGGTCACTTCCAATCCCTAATGATTCTATGATTCCTTCTGCCCACCAGTCTCCTCCATGCTATAATAATTTGCAAACGGGGCCACAGGCCACATTGATTTATTTTACTACAAATGTACTGTACTGAAAATCATTTTCTGAAAACAGTGACACTAAATGTAATTACTGCTACTTTAATATCTCATCTGAGACCATAACAAAGGCATCTCTTACAAGAAAAGTCTGGTTTAGTGATGTTTTTACAGAGTTACTTATACAACAATTTCAGTAATGTTTTGCAGTTAACTTATCTCCATTTTATCTGCTCATGGCCTTGCCACAGGTTGTGTAACACAGTCTTCCTATTTATCTTAACAAGCTCACCTAATCAATGAAAAAAAGTTGCTTGACTTCTAAGAGTACTTTATTGATAGCTGAAATTTTCATCACAGAACATTAAAATTTATTAAAGGAAGAGATATAATCTTTTTGAGAAAAATAACCAAATCAGTGAGCAACTGAATTACACTAAGGAAGATACTAGCTTTCCTCTTTAAAAGCTGCAAAGTACTAATATTAATGGAGAATATGCAGTGTACTTCTAGGAAAACCTATGTGTATTATGGTAGTACTGAACTGGTGAGCCTTGCAGAGACAGCTTTGCTGCTGTGCATGCAAATACAGGATGCCAGCAGGTTTTTTTTATAATCAACACTGAGATAGCTAAAAAGGAACATGCATGATTTCTGAATATGGTGCTGTTGTAAATTATTAAGTATCTTTTTGAATCAGGGATCTGTTTTTGCTAAATGAGTACCTCTGAAACTATGTCTAATACAAGTTCTTAGGTATCAAACTCCAAATTAACAGTCACTTCGGAAGGCTAATTTTAGACATCTAAGTAACAATCATTAAGTCAAATTAAGACCACTAGGAGTCAGTGATTTTATTTTTACTACTGATTTCTTTTTCACCAGCTGCCATTTATTTTCATCTTGGTTACAGCAAGTAGTATGTAAAAAATACTTCTTTTTGTATGTCTCAAACATATGGTCAACTCCTACCCCTTAGCTTGCCCTTCTCATTCATTCTCAGTAGCTTTGCAGGCTTTTCCTTGTGAAATAGATATTAAAAGGCTTCATAAAATATTGTAGGGGTTTGTGCAAGTATACTCTAAGGGGAAAAGTGATGCCAACAGCACAGGCATGGTTTACAACATGTCAATGCCTCCACTGGCCTGGTGAACCAGAAAGATGAGCTATTTTGATTAATGTAACTTCTAATAAATTATGGCAGTAAAGAAAAACTAAACAGCTTATTTCCCACTGGTATTTTCAAAACCTTAAATTCTGCCATTTGAACCATTCTATAGTTATCTCTGGCACAGACTTCAGAAAGCTCTGCAGAGCCAAAAGTGAAAATATTAACTGAATTCTGCAACAGCAGTTACTGTGATGTTCATAAATGTAAGAGTCAACATTATGCAGTGTGCAATGTTGGTGTAAACACTAATAATACTGGAGATCAGTTGGAGGGTCATTGTTTTTCTTATCCTAGAGATCCTCATCTGGAAAACCGTAAATGATCTCAGTTCCTGTTGAAATAAATAGCCATTGTAGCCACTCCATGCCCTCTGGAACTGAGATGTCAGTTCAGACTTCTCTTGATATGACACAACTAACTCATCACACAAATGCTATGTTGGAATATCCTTGCTGAGGTAAGTTTTCACTTCCAGGGAAAATCCAGAGGATGTAAGAGAAGAGATGCTATTCCACGTGCCAGACGTACTCATTACTTTCCTGTCTCATCTTTGTCAGAACACCTGGGCTTGCAGCGTTTCCTTTAATATCAAAAAACTTTTCTGATGAGTCAAATTGCAAAATCATGTTTCTTAGGCCTGAATTCAGTGAGCATTTGCAAATATACTCCAATGCAACAGTCAAATATTCTTAAAACTGAATCTCAACAGTTTACTCAACAAGCTTTACTTAACTACATTTCCAAACAGAGGTGCTTTCTTGATTTAAGGCCTCAGTCTGCTAGAGACATTAAGCAATACTATGAACACCCTTGGATTTTAGAAATAATTTCATCTTTTAAAATGAACTATTTTCTTTCTACTGGAGACAAATAAAAAAAACATGAGAAACAATTTGAAAGAGTAGCAGTTATTTTTCCTAGAGAGCAAAATAATAGCATAGGAAAAATATTATTTATACTTAACCATTAAACTGTAATAAACAGTAAAAATGTAAGACACATAAGGAAATAAGTAAGCATCCTTACTTTTGACTGATCTTTTACTTTGCCAGAACAGGTCTGGCAAAGCATTGTGACAAAATCTAAATCTGACCCAACACCAATTGCCTAATAAGAAGCTTTATTGCTTTAGCGATACCCCACTGACTACATGTCTCTTCAGTTCAGAGAAACTGGAGTGGGACATTGCTTGATATCTCTTCAATAAAATAGCCTTGATAAGTTAACATCCTCTTTAATGCATTTCTTACTAACATTTTTCCCTTGTCCTGCCTTTCATTCCTGTAATAACAGATCATTCATCATCTTTACCTGAATAATTTTCAGCATCTCTCTTGCTTTTATTAGGTTGCACTACCTACCTCCTCTTTCCACTCTTCTCACATTGCATCTGTTCTACCCTTTTCTAACTTGCTCTGTCAAACTCTTAGGCAGCACTGCATCTAGTCATATCATGCTTTGCATCAACAGCTGGTGGATTAGGAGGCTTCACTGAATACCTAACAGGAGAGAAAACAGAGCTTTAGCTCCTTAGCACAGAGGATGGTGCTGTCTCACACAACTGTGACTTGTGCGGAAAGCCAACTCTACATCATTTCTAACACACATGGATTTTTTTTTTCTCCAATCTTTTAGGATTCTCAACTTTTATATCAAACTTTCTTCTCATCTATATTGAAATAATTAGGCAGAAATATTTGAACATGCTGTGATTCTACTGTGTGTGAAGGGCTATCAACAGCTTCTAAAACGTGACACAGAAAACAGACATTCACACAAGTGTGGTTAGGTTATATATTCCTAGGCTGGAAGTGCATTATAATGTCAGAGCCATGCAGGTGACACATAATGATGGGACAGCCAAACCAGCAATATGAGCAGTATTCATGTGTGACAGTAATGGACTTTCACCCTGGAAAGAGATTTTTTAACAGTCTTCCAACTGCCTCTCTAGGTCTTCTTCCTTGGCCACTGCAGGTTTCAACTTTGCACACATGAAAATAAATAGCAAGGCGAGTGTCTGGTTTTCTCAGTACAAAGCTGAAGAGACTGAAAGAGGCTTGTGCTCTTTTTCTCTTTTAGATTTTATTGATGAGGAAATTGTCTGTCAAATAAATTTTAGCTTAGTGCTTAAAAGCTTGCGCTTAATGTTTGAGTCAGAAACCAAGATTCCTGAATAATCCTTAAAGACTCTTATTAGGTCAGTCTAGTTCTTCCACATAAAAGGACAGTTTCTTTAGGTGAGGTCATTTCCAAATTGGATAAATAATTTTCTGGAGAATGTGTCTGTACTCCTTATGATTAAAACTTCTGCTGTTTGAAAACTACTTCCTACCTTACCTTTAAGCAGAGAAAGGACATAGTTAGAAGTACCCTTATAGAAAAATGTATGTTTAGTACTATTCAGCTGAACTTTTCATTAATTTTAAAAAGCATTTATCCTGTTTCTTCCTTTTTCTATAAAAGTAAAAATAAATCAAACATAATGTGCTGTCTGTTCCATTACAGTGTATAACCAGAACGTTCAGAATTGCAGATCAGATTATTTGCACTGAATATTTACATCTTCCCTTTGCAATTCTTCACAATTTGTCTGCATTTTAATAAATCTAGACACTGATTATTTTCCCAGGCTCTCTGTTTATCTGGTAAGGGAAAGAGCTGAAAACTATTTTGGTAGTCAGATTTATGTGATGCAATCATGTAATAATCCTTATCCATCCTAGTTTGTCTTTAATTGCTTCCAGGCTTACAGGTAACCCTTTCTATCTGCAATACTTTGTTCCACTGTGCAGACAGGAACGGAACAGTGTATTTCCATGAGAATATTATTATGCATTTGTTCCAGTGGCTTTCACCAGAGATGGTCCTTCAGACAGAGTTGGAGGGGCTCAGCTAGATTAATCCACTGCAAAGAAAATATTTTTTTTTTGGTCAATGTAATATCAGACTTCAACAAGGAAAGATAGTAGGATCAAAGTTCAGTACTCAAATACTCAAATAAGTCTTATAGTGATCCCGCATTATGCATATGAAGTAAATTCAGTCTTCGGAGCATATACATCAGCCACTCAAATAAAGCACACACAGGTCTATCCATGGAAGCTAGCTGAGGACAGCAACTGACCATTTGATGTTCAAACCCATCAGCTGATCAGAGTGTAAAATAAACACCTTCCAAAGAAATCTGAGATTGTAAGTCTCATTACAGTTAGGTTCCTTGATACACATGAAGGCAAGCGAGGGGGTGGGGTTCAATAAAAATTAAAGAAATTTTACATGAACAACAATCAACAAGGACTATCATAGCTCTGCTGCTCTACCTTGAGGACTGCAGTACACTCTCCTACTAACTGAACACAGTAGACACACTTCTGGCAATACACAGCATTTTTTACCAGAACTACTGATGTTTTATAATGCACAGTTACCAGGCAATCCATTCAGGATTATTTTTTCTCCAACCTTCTATGATGGTGCAGATGTGTTCAGAATTTTCGTGCCTACCTAATGGAACTGGAGAGGCAGATGCTCGTTCAGGCACAGGGAAGTGTTATACGCATGAGGGTTTCTACTATACTTCAGTAGAGGAGAAGTGCATTAACAATCACTACAGAACAAAATCTTCAAATTCAAAAGGAATCTGTCACTTTTTGTTTAAGTAGAATTTCCAAGTAGTCTTCAATCCCTTAAGGTATGCATACAAAGGTATCTACTGGGTTTGGTGCAACACATCAAACACATTACATCATGAAGGGCACACACTGCATAGAAAGGGAATAGACTTGTAAAGGTATCACATTTTTGAGAGCGTCTTGTAGAATTCATTACTTAGAGAAGTAAGACTAATAAGACAGGGTAGTGTTAAAGCAGTTTGAAGGCATTTAGTAAACATGAGTTGTAGTAACATCATCTGGATTATGTCATGTCAAGTTATTAGCATATTCTTTATCAGACTACATTCATAACTCAAATATTAAAGGCTTAGTTCATTTGACAAAAATACATGATGCAAGTACACCCCAGGTAGCTCTGCTCTCATTGCTGCTGTCTCTTATCTGGGAAGCTAATCTGCCTCATTCAGACCAGCTCAGCTCAGTTCAACACCAGTTTCCCTTACAGTACCTGGACTGGTCCTTCAAAGCAATTGGTCTCTGGCTGCCTACCTGCTTTCCCCACAGAGGGACCATCTTGCTCTCAGTTCTAGACTTGGTTAATACTGAATACTGCTCTGCTAGAATGGCATCCAAGAGTTTCCTAGGAGTTTCACCTGCAGTCAGGAGTCTCACAAGGAAAGGGTTTAGCTTACTCTTTAGAATGGCTACAGGTTATGTCTTCATTATCAGCTAATGCTTTTTTAGTGGGTTTCTGATCCATAGAATATGAAAGACTCTGCACGTCCCTTTACCTGCATAGTTACTTTTATGGTTTCTAGGAACCACTTAAGACACTTCTGTTCATCTTTAGCAAAGGCCAAAATCTTTGCAATGCTAGAAATCTGGACTACTGAAAGGGCTAGAGGTTTGAATCTTCTGGAAGTTCGGTAGCTCATTGTCACAAACTCACTATGAGCTTGAAACATGGGAAATGAAAACAACATATACTGAATGGGATTATTCCCATCATTTCCATAAATCCCATCCGACAGTTATCTCTCTGGTTAACAGCAATTCAGGTTTTTTTTCTTTACCATAACTTGTCTTTTTCCTGAGATAAATACACATACAGCAGTAACTACAATATAAATAAAACTTTCTACAAAGAATAATTACAAGTTTGGTCAAAGTCTTTCTTAAACCTCAGCTAGTTCTAGAAGGTATCAATTTATACCTGTATGACATACTTGACATAAAATGTGGTACAGTGTACTATCTTCAAAAAATGTCTTAATTTCTTCTGGCAGACAAAAAGACGACCTAGAACTGATGCTATTGAAAGAACCCTCAACATCATCACCAGCCAAAAAAAAAAAGGTCAGTAATTACTGGAAGAATTTTCTTGCCTGTATCAGATTTCTCAAATTATATTAGAAACTTTTGCAAACTTTTTCTCTTCAAACACTGCATTAAAATACACAACTCTGTAGCCATCATCTATACTACGGTAGTTAAAGATGGTCTATGATCACGGTTCAGTGACACTTGGTCCTACAGATACTATTTCCTACCTGAAAACAATGAATTATTTAAGAATGAACAAAGTACAAGAGTAGAAAAAAGGAGAATAAACTTTTCTAACACTTTTTAGACTGTATCAAAATTAAAGCAGCTTTGTCAAGGAAGGAACATACAAGAAGCAGTACCTTCTGATAAGGACAACTGTGCCACTTGTCAGTCACATAATAGCACTGGGACCAGTTCCACTGACTAATTTCTTATGCTACAACAAGAAAACCAGTTTGTCTCCCTGCTTCCATTTGTTTCTTAGTAAGCTGGGAACACTATTACTGAAAACCTCACAGACACAGTGTCTGAAGTATATGAATTTAGTTATGCAAAATTAATTGGATTATTAATAATTGATATGGCAGTAACTCAAAGCTCCACTGCCTGAAATCAGAACCTAGCCATTGCAGGCATTTCACACAGGTATTTCTATGTAGGACTTAGAGTTCAGACTAGCCTACATAGTATGTGAAAACACAAGCATCAAAATAAATATTAGAACATGTTTTCCAACTATTTCCACTGACAGTCTATTACAAAAGTGTTCTATTATAATCGTACTTCTTTGCCAACAGCCATAGACTGTTTTGAGCCACAAATCTGTCTTCCAAAGCCTCCCTTGTATATAACTTGGCTCTTAATTTTTTCATATCTCAGCTCTCAATTATTTTTATTGCATCATGCTTTCTTCTTGCCAGCCCCAGTATATCTGGCAATCATTAGACGTTACAGATTTTCACACCCTTAACAAACACTTGGTCACATCCATCCACACAGTTTATTTCTAACCGGACCTTATTTATCCCATAGTTCAGCCTTGGATTCCTATTGTATCAGCTCTCATGCTACAACAGATCTTAAAGTAGACAAAGGCCTGGGGTTATAGCCAATTTTCAGCAACTTTTACAATGATCCTTTCACTTCTTTAATGTTTGTGGTCTGTTTATGGCAAGCAAACATTACAAATACACTTTTCTTAATTTGCTATTGTAATAGAGTTCTGCACAGTTAACAGCTCTGTCGACAGCAAGAATCCCAGTGGTAGCAGGAAATGTTTCACACAGGTACTTCAGAGTCCAACATCACGTGAGACACATAATGCCCACAAGAAATACCAGAAATGTGCACTGCTAAGTATGGCTCTTGTGCAATTCGATAGTTTTAAAAATTGCTCTTCAACACTGAGCAACTTGGTTAAATAGAAATCTGCTCACATGCTGTGCTAGAAGTGGATACATCATGAGAAAGAGGCACGACTGCACTTTAAACATGGGATATTAAAATTCATCAAAAACTGGACACATTATTGGCTGCACTAGAATAAAGACAATAAAGTTCACAAACTGTGAAATTGCTCGACATGAAAGTGACTAAAGGAACTTTGGATACATTTTGCCCATGTAAGTTAGGAGTTTGTTGATTATATTATCCTAAAGATAATATACAATCTATATCACCACTACATTTCACACATCCTGCATACGTTAGCCCAGGGCAGCCCCTGGCAAGCAGTGAATGTGTTGTGATAGCAACAAGTAAGGCCCAGTATGGGTCCAAGAAACAGGTAGTGTATGTGGCTCACTGATTCTTTAAGCATCTAGTAATCTTCTATGCTTCTAGCTAAAAGCAACTTGTTTTCTCACCTGTTAATTAGTGTCTCCTGGTAAGCAGAACTGAGCTTCTCTAAAAAATTTATGTTGCAGCAAATTGCTCCTCAATCTCCTGCAAAAGCCTGCAGAGGTTAATCTAGCTGGGTATTTAATTCAATGTTCCCTTCAGTCTTCCTCATCAGAATGAGAGAATGAGAAGACAGTATATCAGACGTGTTCCCTCAATGGTCTGAAATTATTCTCTGTTCATATATGTTGTGGTTAGAACTTGGTGGGTCTTCCCCTGAGGGATCAGGAGTTACTATGGTAATTTGCGATAAGCAGCTTGGAATTCCAAGCTGAAATAAGTGACTCTGGACAACATGTAGAACTAGTTTGGAGCTAATTGTTTCCTGTATTTTGTGTGGAGTCTTTGTTGGGAGACCAAATCACTGGACTGGGATGCCAACGGCAGCCGTCTTGTTCTTGTAAAATTGAGGGGAGAATGAGAGTTTAGTATCTCAGAGATAAGCAGAGGAAAGATTTGACCTGCAATCCATTGTTTACTGAAATAGACAGAGTCTTCCTCTGTTTGTGGCCCATAAGAATCAGTATGCTGGAAATGGAAGACTGGCTTGGAGGCACATGGAGAAGAGAACACTCTCTTAAAAGACCTGTTGGAGCTGAGGGATGTATGCACAACAGTCATCATGTTTCCACTATGAAAATAACTGCTGGAGGTTTCTTTCCCCTAGGGGGTGGAGGTAGCAGCTTAGCCTAGTTATGTAGAATCAGAGAATTTTTGGCACTGGAAGGAGCCTCTGAAGATCATCTAGTCCAGCCCCACCCCACCAAAGCAGGATCATCTAGGGTAAGTCATTCAGGATTGCATCCAGGCAGGTTTTGAAAGTCCCTGCCTCTCTGGTCAGCCAGTTCCAGTGCTTCATTGTCCTCACAGTAAAGATTTTCCTGATGTTGAGATGGAACTTCTTGTGTTCCATCTTGTATCCTCATCCTATCACATGGCACCACTGAAAAGAGACTGGCCCCTTCTCCTTGACACCTATCCTTCCAACATTTATAGACATTAATAAGATCCCCTTTCAGTCTTCTCTATACTAAATAGCCCCAGTTTTCACAGCCTTTCCTCATACAAGAGGTGTACAAGTCCTTTAATCATCCTAGTAGCTCTCTGTCAGACTATCTCCAGTAGTTCTTTTCTGTCTTGAATTTGGGAAGCCCAGAACTGGGCACAGTACTCTGGGTGTGGTCGCACCAGGACAGAGTAGAAGGGGAAAGAGAACCATCCTTCGACTGCTAGACACACTTTCTGGATGCACTCTGTTGGCCACAAGGGCACATTGCTGTTCCTGGTAGGTTTATTGCCTACCAGGGCTCCTCCATTGCTGTTCCTGGTAGGTTTATTGCCTACCAGGGCTCCTCTTTCCAGCAGGACAATCCCTAATCTGTCCTGGTGCATGGTGCTGTTCCTCTCTGTGTGCAGGATTTTACAATACTCCTTGTTGAACTTCATTAGCTTCCCCTTTGCCCAGCTATCCAGTCTGTCCAGATCTCACTGAATGGCAGCACAGCCTTCTGCTACTCCTCCCAGTTTTGTAACATCATCAGACTTGCTGAGGGTGCATGTTATATCCTCATCCAGGTCACTGATGAAGATGCTGAACAGGACTGGGCTGAATAGTGACCTCTGGGGAACACCACAAGCTACAGGCTTCAAATGACAGATGACATTAATGGTGAGCCAGCAGGAGCTGAGATAATCTGGTGACAATGTATCGTTACTGTATCAACACCCCCTTTTTATTAGAGTATACTTACAAATATCATATACATAGCACAGTACCATCATGCATTACACAATCCAGGAAACTTAATCTTGGCTAACACACCTGTCCTTTCCCCGTTTGGTACACAGGGCATAAAGCTTCTGCAAGTGATCTCAATTATGTCTCTCAATTGATAATACTCCTCATGTGGAAGAACCTTTTTCAGTAGCATCAATCCACACACCTATTTTGAAATGCAAAAGAACAGCAAGAAATAGGCAAAAAGGAGGGAGGGGGCAAAAACATTCTTCAGAAAAAGTGAAAAGGAAAGACTTAGGGAGGTAAGGCCTCTGTGGATAATGCTATAAAATAGGATAAAAAATTCTGCCACTTCAATAAACCAAATAGCTTTAGAACTCAAACACAATTTTCTAAAGATTGAACTAAAATCTTCCAATAAATCCTGTCTATGGTTGCCAACATCTGAAAATCTTCCCAGAGTCCACCACTTTGATGTAGATGCTTGAAGTTACCAAGAAAGGACTAGGTGATATCCAAAGGTTCTTTCCAACCTCTCCTATTCAGCAGTTACACAAACCCCAAAATTTTTCCCTTGATTTCTTCTCAGTGGTGCTTACTCTGCAAAAATATATCTGTTACATCAGCCTGGCTCAGTTGCACAGGATCTGTGGAAGGATTCAGGCCTTGCAGCGACCACCACAGATCTGCACAGTCATAACTGGTGATGTGATAAGGGTGTGCTACAGTTCTTGCTGGTGATAAGAGCTCTTTTATACCATTGCAGGGAACAAGTTTTCTGGAAAACAGAGCTTATCTGTCACCATGAAACAAGCTGTGCAGCCCAGTAAGAACAGTCGTAATCTAAAGAAGATGTCATGCCATTTGGCAGATTTGTTTTCTTTTCCTCTTGCTTTTTGCTTTTTGCCCACAATTATTCTTTGGACCATGCTGAGCCTGCACAATACATCTCTGTGTATCCTTTCCTAGGGATCACTCTTTGTATGTCATCACCTATGATGCTATCAATAAAGAAAGAAATCATCCTGACACAATGAAGAAAGGTCTGCAAGACCAAAAATCTTAAGTATTACGGGTAGCAGCTGAGTGAACTGGGGTTGTTTAGTCTAGAGAAAAAGAGGCTGAGGAGAAACCTTATCACTCTTTATAACTACTTGAAAGGAGGTTGTAGAGAGGTGACAATTGGTCTCTTCTCCTGAGTAACTGACAATAGAATGAGAGGAAAGTGACTGAGGTTGTGACAGGGCAGGTTTAGACTGGACATTTCTCCACTGCAAGAGGGGTCAAGTATTGGAACAGCTTTCCCAGAAAAGTGGTGGAATCACCATCTCTGGAGGTGTTAAAAAGATGTGTAGGTGTGGCGCAGGGCAATAAAGCTTAGTGGGCATGGTGGTGTTGGGCTGATGGTTGGACCTGACGATCTTGGAGGTTCAACTTTAATGATTTTATGCTTCTATGATCTTGGAATAAAGAACAACTTGTAAATCTGTGGCACTCACTACAGCCTCAAAACTTATGAATTGTGTTGGAAAGAGCAGTAGAGGTCCAATGCTTTGACTGAACTACAGGCAATGGTTGTCAGGTGTAAAGTTACTCATCATTAAACAGTTTAGGGGTATGCTGTTACCAGAATCCAATAACTGACCACAGACAGAATGGTAAAGTGAGATTCGAATTAGCATCTTGGGATTGTCACAGTCATATAATCACAGAATTACAGAACATTAGGGATTGGAAGGGACCTCCAAGGGTCATCTAGTCCAATCCCCCTGCCACAGCAGGATCACCTAGACCAAGTTGCACAGGAACACATCCAGGTGGGTTTTAAACGTCTCCAGAGAAGGAGACTCCACAACCACCATGGGCAGCCTGTTCCAGTGCTCCATCACCCTCACTGGGAAGAAGTTCTTCTGATATTTATATGGAATCTCCTACACTCCAGCTTACACCCATTGTCCCTTGTCCTATCATTAGATGCCTAGGTCCATCCTCGTGACACCCACCCTTCACATATTTATAGGCATTAATGAGGTCAGCCCTCAGTCTCCTCTTCTCCAAGCTAAAGGGACCCACCTACCTCAGCCTTTCCCCTTAAGGGAGGTGTTCCTTCATCATCTTCGTTGCTTTGTGCTGGACTCTCTCCAGCAGTTCTGTGTCTTTCTTGAACTGAGGGGCCCAGAACTGGACAAAATACTCCAGATATGGTCTCACCAGGGCAGAGTAGAGGGGGAGAACATCTCTCAGTTTGCTAACCACCCTTCTGATCCACGCTAGGATGCTGTTGGCCTTCTTGGCCACAAAGGCACATTGCTGGCTCACGGTTATCCTGCTGTCCATCAGGACCCTAGGTCCCTTTCTCCTACACTACTCTCCAACAGGTCAGTCACCAGCCTGTACTGGTACCTGGGGTTGTTCTTGCCCAGATGTAAGACTCTACACTTAACCCTTGTTGTATTTCATTAAATTTCTCTGCCCAGCTCTCCAGCCTGTCCAGGTCCCACTGAATGGCAGCACAGCCTGTTGGAGTGTTGGCCAATCCTCCTAGCTTTGTGTCTTCAGCAAGCGTGCTGACAGTGCTCTCTAATCTCTCATCCAAGTCATTAATGAATAGATCGAATAGGACTGGTCCCCTTGGGGGACTCCACTAGATACAGGCCTCCAACTAGACTCTGTCCCATTGACCACTACTCTCTGGCTTCTGTCCTGCAGCCAGTTCACGACCCACATCACTACTCAATCTTCTAGACCACACTGCCTCTAGAGCACATTCTCATCTGCGACGATGCTGTGGGAGACTGTGTCAAATGCTTTACTGAAGTCAAGATATATCACATCCACTGCTTTGCCATCATCTATCCACCTGGTTATGCCTTCATAAAAGACTATCAGGTTGGTCAAGCATGATCTCTCTTTGGTGAAGCCATGCAATCCACAGTCCAGGAGGTTCCTCCAGTGCACTGGTGACAATTTCCTGATGTAAATGGTGGAGAAGCCCACTAGGAGAGGAGTACTGCTGGATCTTGTACTTTCCAAAAAGGAGGGTCTGGCTGAAGCAGTGAATGTTGAGAGCAGCCTTGGTTACAGTGACAATGAGATGGTGGAGTTCAGGGTCCCTGGACTTCAGTATGGCCACTTGGGGTGATTATAAGGTTCTGGTGAGAGAATGTATGGAAAACTACATTCTAGAAAAGCCAAGGCCTCCTTAGAATTAAACCTTGGAAAAGAAGTCAAGGGCAACAAAAAGGGCTTCTTCAAATACATTGTAGGTAAAACTAAACCTAGAGGCAATGCAGGCCCCCTGCTGAATGAGATGGGTGCCCTGGAGACAGAGGATACAGAGAAAGCAGAGATCCTCAACACCTTCTTTGCCTCTGTCTATACTTCTGGGGGCTGTCTTGATATCAAACCCCAGACTGCTGAGGCTCCAAAGGAAGTTGAGACAAGAGTCTGTCTTGGTTGATGAGGACTGTGTTAGAGATCAATTGAGCAAACTGGATGTACATAAATCCACGGGCCCTGATGGGATGCACCTGTGTGTGCTAAGGGAGATGGCAGAAGTCATTGCTAGGCCACTCTCCACCATCTTTTCTAAGTCATGGGGGTCAGGAGAGGTGCCTAGGGACTGCAAGATAGCAAATGTCACTCCAATCTTTAAAAAGGGTAAGAAGGAGGACCCAAGTGACTATAGACCAGTCAGCCCCATCTCCATCCCAGGAAAGTTGCTGGAACAGTTTATCCTTGATGCTATCCCTAGGCAATCACCAAAATCAACGTGATGCATAAGCTGCAAAACAGCCTGACCAAACATAAACTACTAAGCCATGTTAACTTTTGTGCTGGTTTAACTTCAGCACTCAGAAAGCTATCTTGAATTCATCAACATGAACTGAATCAGCCTGTTTTATTACAGCAAACATGTAGACATCTGAACTATAGGGCAGCAATTTTAATAAACTTTCTCTTTCAGTGCTTACTAGCAACAAAGACTAGCTCTAATCCCAGAGGTCTAAAACAGAGAAATGTGTGTCATTACATAATGAACCTCAAAACTGCTTATTGTACTTTAACATCTTCTTCCAGTTTGCCCTTATAAAGCTGCTCCTTACTAGAAGATTCATTAGGGAATCTAATTCTCTTAAACAGGGAATGAAATAAATTTTTGCTGGAGATCCTGTAAAGGAAGAAAAATATGTCAAGCAACATGTGTAAAGCCCTATGTCATTGCTGCCTTGCCTTTTCTATACTCAAATTCCTGACATTTCAAGTCTGTTATCACTGGAGTTCTCATTTCTAGGTCACTGCGTCTGGACAACGCAGAGGACTCGGATATAGTCTGCATTGTAGCAGGGCTCTGCACTTGAAACAATTACATGAGTTTTCTTTGGTGCTTAAGTGAGACCCTACTCAACACAAGACTTTTGAAAATCTCAGCACATTATGATAGAGAATGACTGACAAGTTTGGTTCTGAGGATTAGACCCGTTATATGTATGTGACAAATCAGCACCATTTTAAAAAAACAAATGAAAGGGGTGGGGAAGGGTATGCCAGAGCCTAAATGCAAGCTAGATTCTGATCACTGCCTTCGCTCAGTTGTAGCCTTTCCCTTTTTTCTCAAATTACAGCATCTTGTCTTATTTTTGGTTATTGAAAATAATAAGTCCTGAATTTTGACCAGAAAACAATGAATGGAACTGTTTGTATGCACTTTCCGAAAGTATGATTTAGACCCTACACCAAACAAAACTAAAGCTCCATCAAGTGTTCTGTAGAAAGCACAGAAAAGCCTAACTGTAGATTTTGTATTGCTAATAGTTATAAGCTTTTATATAACTGCCAACAAAATGTACTAGGAAATCTTAATACTTAGTTTTGAAGAAAATTAAGTCACTGTTACTTTTTTTAGGCAAAGATGCGCAAGTTCTACTCAAGTAGAATTTAATTTGTGTTCATTTCACTGAACTCTTTCTACACTACTAGACAGCTGCATTGCTGTTATTGTAAAAATTAACTGTGATTGAATAGCGATCCACTGTGCTAAGCACCACCGCGTTTCAGGTTAGTCTATCCTGACACATTTAGGTATTTGTCAATACCATATCATAACAACCTTCTCCTTCCTATTAGAAAAATAAGAGAAGAAACACAATTTCTCCTCCACAATAGCTCTCTTCTACTTCCTCAAGACCGCCAAACATAGCAATTTTCTGGAGTTAAAAAGAAAAATAAAAACATTAAAATAACATGATTCGGGACATTACCAATGTCCAGAATTACTTTCAGCTCAGAAGAAAGAAAATTAGAGTATGACAGCTGGAAAAATATCTTTCCTCCCATTTAGAAATTTAAACAGAGACAGTCTTTGGGGACTCACAATGTCACTGGAATAGTATCCCCATCAATTCATTTGAAACTATACCAATGCCACATTTTATTTTAGTTTTCACTATAAAACAGCCAGCTACTAGCCTCTTTTAGGATGGACAATGCCTATAAAACACCATCCAACTAATGAATTTAAAATCACACTTTTCTCAAATTCTGTGTTATTCAAAATCTGTGTTATTCAAAGCTACATTTGCAAACAAAACCATAATCAGGCATTCCCATCTTCTCAAAATTCACTAATTAAACACAAAAGACAGCAAAATTTTCCTTGAGACATATACTGAGACAGTATTAGCATTTAGAGCAGTAGTAGTCTTCTGAAATGTATCCCCGTATTACTTTTCCATTCCAGTTTCAATGAGTATGAACAGACACCTTTTGAAAAACACTAAATGGCAAGACCTTTTCTTGGTGGTTTCCAAATCGCAGTCAAGGGAGCAAATTTTGTTTGTGCAGTTCCAACCCCATTCACAACAAACATACACTGTGTGCAAGGGACTGGTTTGGCTGAAGTGCCCAAAGTACACGTTGCATTAACACAGGATCTCAGCACCAATCACAACAGCACCCCATGTTTCTTCGTAAGGCAAACACCTCTAGCAGTAGGGGTGTATCTCAGGGGAATCTCACTGATCCGTATTCCTAAGATGCTGCAACATTTTCTTCGGCTATTTTAAACTGCCGTATTCAAACAGGGAGACAAACAAAAGCTAAAGGCAAAATGAAATATTCTTCCAATGCAAACATCTGGACAACAGATAAGCCATTTTACCCAGCAATACAGCCTTTGAAAGCAAAGTAAATGACAGGGAGTATCTGCTAACAAAGCCATTCAAATTAGCCGTGTCATTTTGGAAAAATATGTTGAGACAATGCTATAATGGTTCAAGCATCTATTTTGGTAACTTTGCTGGCAGAGTGTGAGAAGAAATCCCCAGTTCTGCAGGGAACAGTACAAAAGGGTGATTTGAAATCTGTCTGAGTTGATGTTTATTCACCAAAGGATGCCTGTTAGGAAGGCCCACAGCTTTTTTCTTACCTTGTGTCTCTCAAAGACTGGAAAGGATGATCTTACCACGGCAACAAGGACCTCCATGGCTAATGCTGATGCAAGCATGTACCTGATACGTTCATGAAATCAAAACACACTTTTCCCAGTCAAAACCAGATTAAATCTAATACCTGCAACTGCAAAGAGTTATGGAATCAGAGGACAACTGTCCACTCCGACGAAGCTTTTTCATAAAGAGCTGAGTCTATCGTACATGAAATGTATCCTTCTGTAAGGCATCAGCATTTATAGAGAGTACCTCAAGGGAACCGTCTCCACTACTGTTACTGATGTACCTCTGTAAATATTTTCTATTGTCTTTAGTCTTTATTCAGACCCTTAGAAGACTCTAGTGTATTTATCAATACTTTTCCCAAATAAAGAAGAATTTCCAACTTCAAATCAGTATAGCAAAATAGATGGAACACTGTTTTCTGATTCTAGAATATATATAATTTGCCATCAGGCTTTTAACCTCTACTGTCCTTTGGGATGCTTTTTATAGTATACTTCTTTTTATACTAATGATCTTGCTATGATCTGCTTTGACACTATTACATTAAATCAAAGAAGTTTACATGTATGTCTTGAAAATGTATTGGTTTAATTTCCCAGTAAAGTAAAACTTTAAGTTCCTCTTTGCCAATGCCCTGCAGTGCTGTCTTCCTTACATATGTACTGATTTGAACTGATACAGACAGAAGCAAACCATTCAAACTAGAAAGAACACTGCATTTTCTTTTTAAGACCTTCAGTTTCCTTCACTATGGTTTAAACAAGCACCCAGCATTTTGTTTTAAGCACATACTTCTTTCCACTCTTTCTTTGCTGCCGTTAACAAAATTATTTATCAACCTAAACTACACTTTAAACAAATTTTCAGCCAACTAAGAAAAAGTTACCTTGTTGAAAAGAATAGTATAATAGAATCACTTAGGTTGGAAAAGACCTTTAAGATCATGAAGACCAACTATTAACCCAACTCTACCAAGCCCAAGATTAAGCCATGTCCCTAAGTTCCATATCTAAAACGACTTCTAAATATATCCACAGATGATGATTCAAATACTTTCCTGGGCAGCCTGTTCCACTGCCTGATGAACCTTTCAATAAAGTTTCCCTTATGCCTACGCAAAACTTCCCCTGGTGCAACTTGAGGCCATTTCCTCTTGTCCGATCACTTGTAACTTTTGAGAAGCCAAAGTCCCCCTCTCTACAACCTCCTTTCAGGTAGTCTTAGACAGTAGCAAGGTCTTATCTCAGTTTTCTTTTGTTCAGACTAAATAGCTCCAGCTCCCTCAATGACTTCAGTCATGATTGGTTTCATGACAAATGAGAACAATGCTAAAATGATTTCTGAATTTCTGAGTAAATGAGACCGAAAGTTGTTCTCACAGAATTGAAGCAATTATTGCTTTTAGATTTTGGGAATCCACTACGAATCATGCCTTAGCAATACCTTTACAGCTATGCCACACACCATCCACCAGTATGTTTCCACCTTTCTGACAGAGAGGCTATTCAAAGTGAGGATGGCGGCTCCTGTTCTGTGAGAAAGGCAGTGCCCATACCCTAACTTGCTCCCACCATTCCTGATGCTGCAGTCTACAGTCTCAGGCTGTAATTGTATTGTTGGGAGGAGAGGAAGCTAAGGCTAGCTGCAAAGAAAAGGCAAGCCAAACCTTAGTGCAACAACTATGAAAAAAATGTTACAGACCTTTCACTTTATGTAGAAAGTGCTTCCATGTTACCACAAAACAAACCAATGTCCAGACCAAACCAATCTAAGCAAGAAATGTTCACTTGTGGTATTAGACAACAAAACCTGATCCTCAGAAACTACTTTTTCATTTGCATTGTCCATTTCCTTACAAATCCATATTTGGGATCTCAGAGCACAATGATGTTACAGTGAAAAAGAATTCTGGATTATTGATATGAAATACTTCTAGTCTATATATTAACTTTCCTGGGTTGGCTACAAAAAACACCACTGAACTGACAACATGGCAGCAGGAATGGTATTATCATTAAGAACTCTAATACCATTAAGCATAAGATGAAAAAAGAGTTAAGACAAAATGATGATTCAAGTATCAGGGAAATAAGAATTTGTCATCTAAGACAAAAAGGGGCATTTGGAAAACTGCATACATACCAGTGGGTCCTCACTACATTTCAGTAGATGGCACTGCAGTGCTAGTATTGGACATTATAGTAAAGCTATGTGCAAGTCACTTGGACTTCCAGAGCAGAATTGCCTACTTGTTCACACACATGGCTTGACAAAGGGATTTCACACTTTGCAATTGGCTGAGAAACAATGGTTCCAGGTTTCCAGGCAGAACACCGTCTATGAATGCAGACTGTTCTTAAGTTGTAGGAGTCAGTACATGTTTACAGTCGTAAAAAATTTAACAAATATTTTGCAAATGCAATCTGACTGATATATTTAAGAAAACCATAGTGAAAACAGCAGTGTCAGCTATCATCAAGTATTTACTGGAACACTCTGAGCTGTAAAACACTGCATGGGAGTGGGCTGGGGAAAAAAATAATCTTTTTTGGCACATACACCTATCAAGACTAAAAAGCAGATGCAAATGGCACAGATGCTATATCACGATCTTAAAAGTAAGACACACTTTCCAAAACATATTATAGTAATAGAAACACAGAATGGTTGAGATAGGAAGGGACCTCAAATATCTAGTTCCTACCCCACTGCCATGGGCAAGGACACCTCACCAGACCAGGTTGACCCTGTCCAACCTGGTTTTGAACAGTGATGGAGTATGCGCAGCCTTTCCAGGCAACATGTTGCAGTGCCTTTCAGCCCTCATAGTGAGGAATTTAACCATAAAATCTAATCTTCTTTTAGCTTCAAACCTTTGCCCCTTGTCCTATCAATAGAGACCCTCGTAAAAAATCCTTCTACAGCTTTCCTGTTGCCTCCCTTCAGGTACTTAAAGGCTGATAAGTGGTTCCCCCTAAAGACTTTTCTTCTTCAGGCTGAATATCTGCAATTCCATCAGCCTATTCTTCATAGGAGAGGTGGTCCAACCCTCTGATACTCCTTGTGGCCCTCTTCTGGACTCATTCCACCATCTCCATGTCCTTATACTGGGCACTCCAGAACTGGACACTGTACTCCAGGTGAAGTATCACAAAAGCAGAACAAAGGGGGAAGAATCACCTCCCTTAACCTGCTGATCACACTTTTTTTGATGCAGCCCAGGATACAGTTGGCCTTCTGGGCTGCACTTAACATTGTCAGCTCATGTTGAGCTTCTTGTCTACCAACACCCTCAAGTACTTCTCAGGACTGTTCTCATTCCTGTCACCAGTTAGCATGGATATGTGGTCGGGATTATCTCAAATCAGATGCAGGACCCCGTGCTTGGTCTTGTTGATCCTCATGCAGTTTGCACAAATTTAATTCTCAAGCCTGTCAAGGTCCTGCTGTATGGCCTCCTTTCACAGATTCACAGAACTTTAGGGATTGGAAGGGACCTCCAAAGATCATCTAGTCCAATCCCCCTGCCACAGCAGGATCACCTAGACCAAGTTGCACAGGAACATGGCCAGGCAGGTTTTAAATCACGTGGTAGTAGATGAATGGACTGCGAATGTTTCTGTTGGACAACTGAGACGCTAAACCTTAGCCTTCAAAATATTGTGAAATTTTATGTATTGGAACGTGAGTGTAGAGTATAGAAAGAGTAACATCTATCCTATCCAGACAGGCATTTTGCTGTAAAACGATGACAACTTGAACACCGTGTGATGAGATGCCTTATTTTTACAGCCCTTTATTTATAGTCAATTAATTAAACCTGGTAAATACGGTTGCATCTGTCTCGGCGCTAACTAAAATATGAACTTAAACTTTAGTGGGAAAGCATTATAATAAAGATGTCACATCACATTGAAAGATTGCTAATAGCGCAGCGGTGATTTACAAGGTGAAGCTAATAGAGCTACACTTGAGGCTGTGATTCACAAATGAGAGTATTGGTAGTGTGCCAATTCCTCTCCTGCATGACGGCTGTTCTCATGTGAAGCCATAAATGATGGTGTACTGAGGCTGGTGACTTAGAAACGTTTGCAAAATAATTTAGCTAAAGCGTTCAATAAAGCTCTTTACTTCAGTTAATAGTTTTATGTTATCAATATATGATAGTGATTGATTTCTGGCAAAGTGGCTCAAGCTGATGAGTTGTCGTTTTCAGCGCTCAGCGGCTCGTCGTTATTCTTCTAAGTCTGCTTTGACTCGATCCCATATAATAACAGCCTTCCAGAAATTTCTGAATATTCATGGTAAGGTTCGTTGCTCATTTGTATTCAGAGATGTCCATGTCCCACGTAAGAACAATCTAATGGCAGTGTGTTAGACCACAGTTGATAATATCACCCTGGAAGAATGCGATGTCTCCTTGAATCATCCCACTCAGACACAGTCTTGTTGGCAGTGTAACGGCTGAGCTGGTCAAGCTCATTAACATCCCTTAAGAACAAAACATCAGCCCCTGCAGATAGCGAAGGCAACGGAATTACAAATTCTAATAGCGGGCTTTGCTGATGCTCGACCATGATTGGCGGCAGCCACAAGGCCTGTATCCTCCGCTACCATCTCTAGCACCTGCCTAGGCAACCTTTTTGTTGCCAGTCAGTCAAACACCAGCTCCGTTTCTATAGGTTTCATGAAAGGGGAAAGAAAGAAGAGCTGCTTAGTCCGTGCAGAGTATATTATTGATATGCTGATTAAGCATAACGCAAGTGATCATTAACTGCAATTCATGTAAATTACAGCAGCACAGATGTGGGGGTTGGGAGGATAAAAAAGCAAGTCACTGTAATAACATACGGGAGAGATGGGATGGCTAATTCATACGGGACAAAAAGAGTACAGTCTAAGTCCCACTCTGCATATTCATGCCAGTAGCTGTACTGGTTTCAGCGTAGGGCTTTTATAGCCATAAAGATCTATGTAATCTGATGCCAGTTCCATGTCCTTTGGAAAGTTTGAACAGCATAATGTATTTGTGACGTGAGCTCAGGACATTGTTCTGCAGTTACCCAGCTTGTGACTTGATCTTTTCATGGTTTATTACTCAGATTTATAGACTCATACAATGCCCAGGGTTGGAAGGGACCTCAAAGATCATCAAGTTCCAACTACCCTGCACGGGCAGGGGCACCTTTACTAGAGCAGCTTACTCAGGATCCCAGCCAACTTAGCCTTCAGCACTTCCAGGGATGGGGCAGCCACAAGTTCCTTGGGCAGCCTGTTCCAGCATCTCACCATCCTCACAGCAAAGAATTTCTTCCTCGTGTCCAACCTTAATCTCCCCTCTTCAAGTCTGGAACCCTTTCCTCCTTGTCCTCTCGCTACCATCCCTGTCAAAAGCCCTCCCCCAGCTTTCTTGTAGCCCCCTTAAGAGATCTGAAAGCTGCTTGAAGGTCCCCTGGGAGCCTCCTGTTCTCCGGGCTGAACAAGCCCAACTTGCTCAGCCTGTGCTCATAGGGGAGGTGGTGCAGCCCTCTGATCATTTGAGTTGCTTTGCTCTGGACCCACTCCAGAAGCTCTATGTCCTCCTTATGTTGGGAACTGCAGAACTGGACCCACTCCTCCAGGTGGGGTCTCACCAGTGCAGAGTAGAGGAGGAGAATCCCCTCCTCGACCGACTATCATTGCTTCTTTTGCTGCAGCCGAGGACACTATTGACTTTCTGGGCTGCAAACACGCACTGATGGCTCCTGTTTGACTTCTGCTCCGTCACCAGCCCCAACTCCTTCTCTTCAGCGCTGTCCTCAGTCCTTTCTCCTCCCAATCTGTGTTTGTGCATGGGATTGCCTTGACCCATGGGCAGAACCTTGCCCTTATGGACTTGAGTTCTTGAGTGGATTTTTTTCAATGACATAATCAGTGGAGAAGAAACCGTGCTCATCTTGTTTGGCTTGTAGTTAAAGGAGACTTCTCTGTCATGTAACAGACAATTGTGTAAAAACTGAAACAAGCCCAAAAACCCAAAGAAAAGCCCCAACTGTGGTGCGTTCTGTATGTTACCCAAGCTAGTAAGTTGTAAAAGACTGTTTTGGGGATGTAGTGTGTTGTCTAATTATTACAGTTGTCTGGGTCTTAGAGTGTCTTCTCATTTGACTTCTCTGAGAGCTGACTGTACTCAGGACCTTGAGCTTTTGGGCACAAAGTTGAGTTGCTGACTGTGCAGTGAAGGGCCTTGAAAATCCGGCGTAACTTCATCTTTTCTTCGTGGTTGCTCTTACGCTCATTTGAACAAAACAAGCTGATCATCTCAGTAATGGAAACGGAGTCCTAAGTATTAGAGAAGGATTACATGCCCTGCCTCTGTAATATTTTTTGTTGTGCTAGGACTGCTAGAGCACGCATGACTGAGATAATGAGAGTCGTTCCAGCAACCAAAATTGGGTTGCAATCCAAAAGTCCAAGTGAGAACGAGGAAAATGCCTCCTTTCTTGTCTTTCAAAAGCTTGAAAGTCGTTTGTCACATCAGACTGTAATACGGTCTGCTCGTGACAATGGCAGACTCTCTGGCTGCATTTGTTCTGGTTTTAATAGTTGGCTGGTGTGTGGCACTGTAAAAAATACGTAGCCTTTTCTTGTTGGATGCAGTACAGTCACCCACTGGTTTAGTTTGGAAGGTTTAATCATAGAATCATCGAGTTGGAAGGGACCTCCAAGGATATAGTCCAACTTCCCTATACCAGGCAGGGCTATCACTCACCAGACCAGATTGCCCAAAGCCTGATCCAGCTCTAGTTCCCAGATCATCTAATTCCATCCCCCATGCCATGGGAACGGGCACCTTCCACCACACCAGGTCGCTCAGAGCCCCATCCAGCCCGGCCTTGAACACTTTCAGGGATGAGGCAGCCACAACTTCTTTGGGCAACCTGTTCCAGCATCTCACTATCCCCACAGGAAAGAATTTGTTCCTCATGTTCAACCTCAATCTCCCCTCTTAAAATCTGGAACCCTTTCCTGTTGCCCTTTTGCTACTACCCATGTAGCCCTCCCCCAGCTTTCTTGTATCCCCTTGGAAGCCTGATAGACGGGCTCCCTGAAGTCTTCCCCAGGCTGAAGAATCCAAACTCTCTTAGTACTCATAGTGGAGATGCTTCAGTCCCCAGTAATCTTTGTTGCCCTGCTCTGGACTTGCTCTAACAGTTCCATGTCCTTGTATTGGAGGCCTCAGAGCTGAGTGCTGTGCTCAGAGACACAGCAGCTGCAGGAGTCTGACTAAATAAACATTTGGACGTTACAGAATCACAGAATCATTGAGGCTGGAAAAGCCCTCTGAGCTCACCCAGCCCAGCCCATGACCTGACATTGCCCCAACGACCAGACCAGGGCACTAAGGGCCACAGCCAGTCTGGAGCACTGAAACAGGCTGCCCAGGGGGGTTGTGGAGTCTTCTGCTCTGGAGATGTTTAAAACCCACCTGGATGTGTTCCTGTGTGACTTGGTCTAGGTGATCCTGCTGTGGTAGGGGGATTGGGCTGGATGATCTTTGGAGGTGTCTTCCAATCCCTAATGTTCTGTGAATCTGTGATTAAAGCCAAGAGGATCATTTTCTTCTACTTTTGTTATCTACCTGCTGGATTAGCCCTCAGAACTGAAGCATTAGATCTGTAGAAGGAGAAGATGAAATAATGTTTGACAAGCTCCTTCCTGAATTACATCTGGGAGACCACAGAGATTGGGTCAGATACAGAAGCCTCTGTTTTGATTCAGACTGAAATTTTGCAAAGCATCTTGGTGTCTGAGGAACACAAATGTCACTGGTTTCAAGGGCTATATTGGTGCATTCAGCTGTGCTGAGGTACAGGCACAGGAACTCCGTGGTTTCTGCTGTGTTTAGCACAGGTGCTCGCACAGTTTTGACCTGTTCAAGCAGCACTGACCCTAGCAGTTCTCAAGTTCATCTTGGGGATTGGGGCAAGTTAAGAACCAGAAGGGAGGTTGAGGATGACCAGCGATCTGAGAGGGTGAGACACCCAAATAGCCCTTTTGCCCATTGATTTGAGAGTAAGAACATGGGCTCTGGCACTGTTTAGTGAATCACAGAACATTAGGGATTGGAAGGGACCTTGAAAGATCATCCAGTCCAATCCCCCTGCCACAGCAGCATCATCTAGATCCAGTCGCACAGTCCTATAACCACAGCCGAGCTTTCCAGAAGGCGATACCCACACCTAGTTACTGATCGCTGCTTGACTCAATTCTGTGAGGAAATGCCCTACATTTCATGGACATGTTTCAGGAAAAGACTACTCATTCATTCTGTAAATGCTTTAGCAGAGAGACCAGTGCAAGCTCACACAGCACTGCAGTGCATTGGAAGATTCGTTATCAGTCTCAGGCCAAATGTGAGCAAGATGATGCTAAGACACTATGCTCGCTTAATTTAACTACTAGAATCACAGGAAAATAGACCCAGAAATGTCATTTTGTGCATCTTCCTACCCTAAGGGAAGCATCTCCCTACCCTAAGCTGCATTTGACACAAGGCTGTCTAACTCTGTGTTTAAAGATCTCTAATGGCACGTTACAGTCACCTCAACAATCTGCTCCAGTGATTCTTAATCTGCTTCTTTACAAAGTTTGCAGGTTGGTTTTTATTCTTCTTAATGTCTAGTGTGGATCTTGCTTGCTGCAGTTTATGCTGGTAACAATCTGTCCTACCACCTGGAATGTGGAGAACAGCTTAAATCCTGCTTTCCTAGAAGATCCTTCAGTTTTGCAGAAGCTACATATTTCTCCATCAGCTTTCCCTTCCTCCAGCCTCTAAACTACTTCGGGTTTGTGTCATTCATAGAATTATTAGGGATTGGAAGGGACCTTGAAAGTCCAATCCCCCTGTCACAGCAGGACGACCCAGACCAAGTCACACAGGAACACATCCATTCTGTTTTCTAGAAGTTCTAAGCACCTGCAACACAGGCTTTAAGATGAAAGTACTTTCCCCACTGCAAGTCACTACAGAATCATAGAATCAGTCAGGGCTGGAAGGGACCAGAGGATCATCCAGTTCCAACCCCCCCCCACCATGGGCAGGGACACCTCACCCTAGATCAGGCTGGCCAGAGCCTCATTCAGCCTGGCCTTAAACACCTCCAGGGACAGGGCTCCAACCACCTCCCTGGGTAACCCATGGCTCTCACAGTGAAGAATTTCCTTGTCACATCCAGTCTAAGTCTACCCAGTTCCAGCTTTGCTCCATTCCCTAGTCCTGACACTACCTGATATCCTAAAAAGTTCCTCCCCAGCTTTTTTTTTTTTTAAGAGCCTGGCTCCATCCTCCTGACACCCACCCTTCACATATTTATCAACATTCATAGGGGTCACCCCTCGGTCTCCTCCTCTCCAAGCTCAAGAGACCCAGCTCCCTCAGCCTTTCCTCATCAGGGAGATGCTCCACTGCATCATCTCTGTGGCTCTGGGCTGGACTTTCTCTAGCAGCTCTGTGTCTGACCAAATATTACACGTCCAGCTCAGCTTTTACCCGCATCAGAGTGTTCCAGTGCCCTGTCACCCTCACTGAGAAGAAGCTCCTTCTCATATTGATGTTGAACCTCCTGTGTTCCAGCTCACACCCATCACCCCTTGTTTGATCACCAGATGACACCGAGAAAAGCCTGGCTCATATAGTGTTATTTTGGACACTCACCGTTTGGTTTGTGACCCAACATAACTCCTACTTCTAGCTTTAAAGACAAGCTGTCCCCCAATTTGAAGTGAACAGCATCATAGAAACATGGCTGGAAAGGACCTCCAGCACTGGAACAGGCTGCCCAGAGGGGTTGTGGAGTCTCCTTCTCTGGAGATGTTTAAAACCCACCTGGCCATGTTCCTGTGCAACTGGATATAGGGAATCCTGCTGTGTCGGGGGGATTGGACTGGATGATCTTTTGAGGTCCTTTCAAATCCCTAATGTTCTGTGATAACCCCAAGGTGTTCCAGGTGATAGAATTCAAACACTCGCTGTTTGCTGAACTACTTTATTTTTAAAATGATGTAGTTTGCATTGATGAGGCTGGAGAGAATACGATGTAAGAGTTGTACTGGATGTGTTCCTCTTGAAGGGAGGCTCAGAGGAGACTTTTTACATAAAGTTTACACAGTTTATTAGGGTTGTGAGGGTCCATCAAAGGCCATCAGGTCCAACCATTCTGCTCAAGCCAGATACATATTACTGAAAAGTATAACTGCCTAAGAAGCCTAAGTCTCTGTCCCTCTTGATTTGGGGAGACTAGAGCTGGACACAGTATTCTAGGTGCGGCCTCACTAAAGCAGAATGAAATGGTAGAAAAGGCTTCCTTGAACTGCTAGACACTTTCCTCTTGATCCATCCCAACACCCTGTTGGTCACCTTGACCACAAGTGCCTATTGCCAATCCATTTTTAGTTTGTTATCCACAAAACCTCCAAGATCCCTCTTGCATCCAGGGGTGCTCTCTAGCTGGTCACTACCCAGCCTGTATTGATGCCTCCCATTATCCCTTCCCAAGTGAAGGACCCTGTCCCTCTCTGCTATTCCCTGAAAGGAGGTGTAGTCAGGTGGGGATTGGGCTCTTCTCCCAGGCAACTAGCGCCAGGACAAGAGGGCAGGGCCTGAAGCTGCCAGGGGAGGGTTAGGTTGGACATTAGAAAGCTCTTCCTCACAGAAGGGGTGATCAGACCCTGGAATGGGCTGCCCAGGGCACTGGTGGAGTCCCCATCCCTGGCGGTGTTGAAGGACAGGCTGGCTTTTGCCCTTAGTGCCCTGGTCTGGCTGATGTGATGGTGTCACGTCCTGGGCTGGGCTGGATGAGCTCAGAGGGTTTTTCCAGCCTCGGTAATTCTGCGTATAATCCTGTGAACCTTAAACACTCGCTAGCAGCTATTTCTTCCTTCAGAAAATGTTTTATTTTCTATTATCCAAGTTATCCTTGTATGTTTTCATTTTAGTGTGCCTGACCTTTTAATCATCAATTTAATCTGTCTTTTGAGAACCGAATCTTGGATAGTGGTTGTTTTTTTAAGACCTTTACTCCAGGTGATTTATCAGTGTAATCTAGACTACACTAGAGCCAAGAACTATACCTCACTGTCCTGATTGTGGCAGTGTCTCAACCGTGAGGTCCTTTTCGTCCTCAGAGCAGGCTGATCAAAGCACAAAACACACTCAGCAGTACTAATAGAGACTTGAAATTAATTCAGTCCTGGGTTTGTGAAATTACAACCCGTATTTAATAAGATGGGTTGGAGATGAGAAGTAACAACGGCCCTTGAACATTGCAGTTCAGACAGCAGACTGTAAGGTCCTCTCACTGGACTAATCAAACGAATTAAGATGTGAGGCTCTTGTGGAGAGAGGAGTGGTTCCTAAGAAGTTACAAGTGTTAAATGACCTTTACTGAGTAAATCTGTTTCCCCACCCACCCTGCTTCAAGGAGCTCCTGATATAAATTCTGTGGAAGTGGAAAGTGATGGAATGCTCTGAACGCCTGCAGGTCCTCTCAGGACTTAGAGAAAAGTGTTCAGAGAGGTGAAACTTCTAACATCAAGAGTAGGAAGAAGTGGAAATGATAGTTTACTGGGGTTTTGCTTTCTGCCCCTTGCTGCAGACGAACAGCCCTGCCCTTAGCTGAAGAGTAAAGGGATGGGTAGCTCGAAGTGTTCAAGCCAAGTTGTTATCTGGAGAAAAACAGCAGACACCCTTGAGCATACCATGGAAAATTGGATCAGCCTGTGAGTCCATGAGAGTCACAAGACACCACATCATTTAGGACAGTGACAAGGCTCTGGACTGGCCTTGCTGTGGTAAAGACAGCCTCTCCTGCCTTTGTGGCTAACTCACGTGGGCTTTACAGTTGTGGCTTGTCAATGCTAAAAAAAGCAATCCTTGCTGCTGGTGGAAAGGTTTGCAGTGAATGCCAGCTCATAATGGGTTTGTATGTTTGCCTTTCAGGTCTTGCTTGGGTGACTGTATCGGCGCAGAGTGCCCAGTGTGCCACGTACCAGCCTGGGTGAAGGATGCACAGATAAACCGACAGCTCAATAACATGGTTCAGCTCTGCAGCAAACTGCGGCAGCTCATGGGCACAGACACCTCGGGTAAGAGCTAACTTGGGTCTCTGGCAGCTGTTGAATGCACAGCGCTCAGGTCACAGAAATTGTTGGTCACAACAATTGCCTGCAACGCTGCAGCTTGGCGCAGGGTGGCGGGAAAGCAGTCTGGCAGAAAAGAACCTGGGAATTCTAGTTGACAGGTGGCTGAATATGAGCTAGCAGGGTGCCCAGGTGGCCAAGAAGGCCAATGGCATCCTGGCCTGGATTAGAAACTGTGTGTCCAGCAGGAGGAGGGAGGTGATTGTTCCCTTATACTCAGCACTGGTGAGGCCACACCTTGAGTACTGAGTCCAGTTTTGGGCACCTCAGGACAAGGGAGACATTAAGGTGCTGGAGTGAGTGCAGAGGAGGGCAATGAAGCTGGTGAAGGGCCTGGAGGATAAACATTATGAGGAGAGATTGAGAGAGTTTGGGCTGTTTAGTTTGAGGAAGAAGAGGCTGAGGGAAGACCTCATCTCTCTCTACAACTATCTGAAAGTACACTGTGGAGTTGTTGGTGCTGGTCTCTTCTCACAGGTCATTAGTGACAGAAGCAGAGGGAAGGGCTTCAAGATTCTGCAGTGGAGATTTAGATTGGACATCAGGAAGAAATTCTTCGTGGAGAGAGTGGTCAGGCCCTGGACTGGGCTGCCCAGGATGGTGATTGAGTCCCCATCCCTGGGTGAGTTTAAAATTCGCTTAGATGTGTTGTTGGGGGATCTGGTTTAGGGGTGAACTTGTAGAGTAGGGTTGATGGTTGGACTCAGTGTTCCCAAGGGTCTTTTCCAACTTGAATGATTCTGTGAGTCTATGATTCACTTCTCAGCCTGTGTGGGGAATGAGCAGTGCTGCTGCCCCGTTTGAGGTTCTGAAAGGCCATTCCGAATCATGTTTGCAAAATTTGATGTGAAGAGAACTGTCGGTGTGGATCGCTCACTCTTGAAGTCTGTTTTAGGCAGAAATCTGCGTGAGCGTGTTAGCCCATAATTCTTTAGGACCTGTCCAAAATTAGCCAGAAGCAGGATGGATTGCACAAGTTGCTGTCTCCTGTGCTTTTAGGAGAGCACAGATGTGTGATGATCTGTAGCCCAGGGTGAGCTTTTATTTAGGGTGGCCCCGTTAGAGCATTAATACACATATTCTCTTGCCTAAGAGGGGAAGGCAGCAAGTCTCAACTCATTTATTTTCTGGTCACTAACAATCAGCTAGTCTGGATGTTGTCATTGCTGACTGTGCTAGAAGACTGCAGAGCTCATACTCTGGGAATTCATCTCTATCAAATTTTAGCCTGACTAGCTAAGTGGGAAAAAAAGAAGTGAAATAAGCGCAGGTGAATGTTTGTCTCTTCTCAGAAGCTCGGAGAGGAGCATTTCATGTAATGCCAAGTTTTCGAAACCATTCATTTAGCTGTCAGATACGGCAGAGGTAATTCTTCCTTTGTTGTTGCTTCCTAATGTGTTTGTCTAAATTAAAGATTCTTTTTCTAAGTCTAATCCCATCAGCACCTTTGCGTTTATTTATGGAGTAGCTATTTATTGACATCAAAACGCATTTAAGTGAGGAGGCTGGGAGCCTGTGTCCAAATGTAAAGGAGTACATTTTTATACAGATATAAACTCTTGTGGTGATTAAATCTTCTGGAGCACAGAAAATACGGGTGATGGCTTCAATGCAATTTTGGAGAAACATTTTCAGTGTCAAAGGCTTTTAGGAGCATAGGGGAGCCATTGGTGATGCCATAAATAAAGCGTTTAAGATCATAGAGTCATTTAGGTTGGAAAAGACCTTTAAGATTGTGAATTCAGACTGTTAACCCAGCACTGCCAGGTCCCTGCTAACCGCTGTCCCTCAGTACCATGTCTCCACTGCTTTTCAGCCCCTCCACACATGGGGACTCCACCACTTCCCTGAGCAGCCAGGGATAGGCCTGGGCAACCCTTTTGGGGTAGGAATTGTTGCTTGTGGCCAAGCTAAACCTCCCCTCGTGCAACTTGAGGCTGTTTCCTCTTTTCCTGCCTCTTACCACTTGTAAAAAGAGACACACTCACACCAACCTCCTATCAGGGACAAGGTCTCCACTAAGCCTCCTTTACTCCAGGCTAAAACTCCCAGTTCCCCCAGGCATTCCTCATAGCTCTTCTGCTCCAGACCCTTGCCCAGCTTTATTGCCCTGGACACACTCCAGCCCCTTCAGCGGCCCACTTGGAGTGAGTGGCCCAACAATGACCCCAGGATTCGCATTAATCTGATTCAAATGAACACAGTCAGATTCTTCTTTCTCATTCTTTGCTCTTGTAAACTTCAATAAGCTTTAGAAGAGTTGAGAGTAAATCCTTTTGGGTGTCCAGTCACTGGCAAATCCATCACCTCCTGTAGATTTGTGTCTTGAGCTAAACATCCGTAATGTGAAGTTTGTCTGGAGAACCTGGGCCTCTCTTGTTAAGGAGTTGTTTCATGTTCTTCTGGTTCTCCACCTCTGCCACGCTTCTCTCCACCATATTTCCTTTTCTTTCTTTGTTAGAAGGTCAGAAATGGTGTTTTATGTTTTAGCAAAGGAAATGGACCGCAACAGTCGATCTTTCTATGTAGGAAAGGAAGAGCTGGATAGAAGGCAGAGAGTAGTGGTCAACGGGACAGTGTAATTGGAGCCTGGATCTAGTGGAGTCCCACAAGGGTCAGTACTGGGCTGGTACTATTCAATATATTCATTAATGACTTGGATGAGGGATTAGAGTGCACTGTCAGCAAGTTTGCTGATGACATGAAGCTGTAAGGAGTGGCCAACAACCCAGCAGGCTGTGCTGCTATTCAGCGGGACCTGGTTGGGCTGGAGAGCTGGATGGGGAGACATTGAATGAACTATAACAAAGGCAGTGTAGGGTCTGGTATCTGGGCAAGAACAACCCCAGTGACCAGTGTAGGTTGGAGTTGGAGAGCAGTGTAGGGGAAAGGGACTTGGGGGTCCTGGTGGCCAGCAGGATGACGAGGAGCAAGCAATATGCCCTTGTGGCCAAGAAGGCCAGCGGCATCCTGGGGTGGATCAGAAGAGGGGTAGTTAGCAGATCCAGAGAGATTCTCTTCCCTCTCTACTCTGCCCTGCTAAGACCACATCTGGAATCTTGCATCTAGTTCTGGGCCCTTCAGTTCCAGAGTGGAACATCTCCCTGATGAGGAAAGGCTGAGGGAGCTTTTCTCTTGAGCTTGGAGAAAAGGAGACTGATTAATGTTGATAAATATGTGAAGGGTGGGTGCCAGGAGGATGGAGCCAGGCTCTGCTCAGTGTCATCTAATTTTAGGACAAGGAGCAATCAGTGTGAACTGGAACACAGGAGGTTCCACGTCAATATGGCAACGAATTTCTTCTGAGTGAGGGTGACAGAGCCCTGGAAGGGGCTGCCCAGAGAGGTAGGTGGTGGAGTCTCGTTCTGTGGAGAAGTTTCAAACCTGCCTGTACATGTTGCTGTGTGACTTGATCTAGGGGATCTTTTGGACTGGATGATCTTTCGAGGTCAGTTCAAATCCCTAAAGTTTTGTGATTCTGTGACTATTTCCAGATACTGGTTTTATATGCCTTTTGCATATCACCTTTTTTAGAGACAATTGAAGCTTTTCTTGAGGCTTCTGTTTGAGGTCTTTGTTGCTACTGAGTTTTCCAATGCAATTTCAAATCCCTAGTGAACACAGGAAAGTGTGCATGTGTGTATTGTCTTTAAAAAGCCATAGAGCTGCTGTGGTGAAAAGCTCATGTGCTGAATATTTACAATACAGAAATCTCTGTACCCTGAGGTATGAGAGGGATCTCACTGTGTTCTCCATTGGGATGAGAATCACAGCCAGTATGTCTTGAGAGGCAGCAGCAAGTAATCACAGAATCATAGAACATTGAGGTTTGAAAAGGACCTCAAAAGATCATCTAGTCCAATGCCCCTGCCACAGCAGGATCCCCTAGATCCAGTCACACAGGAACTTGTCCAGGTGGGTTTTAAACTTCTCCAGAGAAGGAGACTCCACAAGCTCCCTGGGCAGCCCCTTGCAGTGCTCTGTAATGCAGGAAAGCTGCACAAACCAGCCAATATTTCTCTTGCAAATTGAAGAGGGGGCACAGCAAGTGATGCTGCATGATAGTACTGGGGTGACTGGAAGGGAACTGGCAAGCAGTGATTCTGAAACTGGCTAGAAAATGCAAACTCCATGTAGCAAATGAATTCACTCATTAGAGGTGTTCTGTGCTCCCTGTGTGGCAATGTGAGGAGAGCTGCCTGACCTTTTCACTGCTGGTGCTGCACCTTCCTGAGGGTAATGGGAAGCTGCCTGGGATGTCTGCACCTCAGAACCTTTAATGTTGAGAATTGGGATTGGCAGAACGAACAGGATCCATTGGTGGGTAATTAGTAAGAACCTGCTGAATCATGGCTGTGGTGTGTAGTGCACTATTGCTGAAGAAGGTTGATTTACAGTTGTGATTTTTGCAATTGAATTTCTACAGGCTTCAGCAGGTTTTCTGGGTGATGCTCTTTAAAAAGAAGAGTGTGTCATAAATTTCCACAACAACACTCTATAGATGATTCTATGATTTTACCTTATTCTTTGTAAAACCATCTGCTTTGCTGTAGGGCAGAAAGGCTTCCTCATACACTGCTAGACTTTGCAGGTGTTGCTCAAAGCTTCAGGGGCTCATGCTGGTGCTGGTGGACAGTAGAAGAGATTCACTTTTGATTTGCCTTTATCTTACCACAATCTAGCTTCACTTTTCCCGACACCAAGGGAAAGAATCTGAGCTCCTGCTGTACCGTCACGCGGTGTTCCCTGTATGTGGTGACATTTCTCATAATAGCTAGAGATGAGTTGTTGAATAGCGGGGAATTTCTCCTTT
>JAOXOE010056270.1:0-33377 GCA_028565055.1 Phoeniculus purpureus | reverse complement strand
CTCATCCAGGCGGGTCTTGAATATCTCCAGTGAAGGAGACTCCACAACCACCCTGGGCAGCCTGTTCCAGTGCTCCAATGCCATGGAGGAATAGCACAGGGACACCCTACAGGCTCTGTGAACGCCGCACTGGGACAGCCCTGTTCCCAGACTCAACATTGTGGTCAGGGTGCAAAGCCCAAGGGGGAGAAAAGAGCTGGCAACTTAATGTGCTTTCTTCCCTGAACTTTCAGGCATGCTGCAACTTCACTTTTTGAGTTCTACTCATAAAAATAGATTTTTTTTTTCCAGCTCAGAGTCAAGGGCAGAGAGTGATGCAGAAGGATGGAAAGAGGAAGAACATCAGCACAGAACTAAGACTTGTGGGAGCTCAAAAGTTGCTGTGCTGGTACTTGCACAGGCACGTAAAGCCCCAAAGTATCCCTTTCCTTTCTGTTGCTGCTCTTCTGCTCCAAGAAACACTGCAAAGCATAGCAGATACCCAAGGACCTTGGGCATAAATGCAGCTAAAGATAGATTATTCTCTCACTCTATATCAGCATCCTGGGACAATAACCTTGACCAGAACTGTAGGGAGGTACTGCAACTCTTGTTATGTAGGTTATTCTGATAGCCTACTTGTCTATAAAATCACAGCAAAGTCCAGGCTACAAGGGGCTAAGCACCATCTGGTCCAACCTTATGTTGAAGGCATGGCCTTATATTACTTTATTTGGACCTGTCAAGCCAAGCCTGGAGTATTTCCAGCAAGGTGGAGCCCACCACTCCTCTGGGCAGTTCCTTTTACCCTGGAAGGTGGGTACAGCCAATTCTGCCCATTTTACAGATGAAAAGGAGATGCCCAGACAGAAGTCGATTCACTCACGCACTTACAAGGCAAAGTAGATTGGGGTTTTCCTAAAGTATCAAGACCTGATCCTGAACAACCAAATTCGCAGGAAATTCTTCACTTGCTTGCAAGAGAAGCAGCCACGCGCAGGCTCCACTACATATGTCACTGTGTTGTTGCCCATACAAGACAACCATATGCTGATGCACTCGTTTTGACACCGACAGACACATCAGTCTGCAGTCGTGCTGGCTTTCCAGTACAAGCACTTCTGATCCTCAACCATTGTTGAGAACCATCACATCTAGCTGGGTTCAATCCTCTGCCCAGGCCAAAAGAGAAGAGTTTAGACACAGAGATAGAGAGGTGATGTCCTATGAGGTCTCCAGGCTTCTTACTTGATAACCTCATGGCAATTTTATGTCTGCCTTTTGTTCAGAGGCCTGAGGAGTGGGGTGGAAATCCTGCCAGTTACGGGTGACACTGCACTGATTAAGAGCTATCAGCCTGGGTGTGCAATGCGGCACCTTTCTCAGCAGCTATGTATTGTTAGGGGTAAAGTACAACGGCTGGAGTAACAGCACTTTCTTCAGGCACTCAGGAGCTCTGGGAAGGAGACTTCTAGCGTGGATCAGAGAAGGACGGATAAGTGCTGTACCTGTGCAAGATCACAGAAGGATTTTGCTTGCTCTTTTGGATCTGAAGAACCACTTTTTCAAGTAAAAGGTACCTGCGTGGCTGGAAACACCTTGAATTGTGAGTTTACGGTACTATGGAAACGTGCTAGGTACTCTTTAGTCTGCATGTCCTCATAGTGATCTTTTTCTCTGCCAGGTACCAAGACTGTTCTAAAAACATTCTGCTGTGGAGTCTTCTCCTTTTCCTCAGCACTAAGCTAAAAATGACAGGACAGTAACACTCACACAGGCAACACAAAAGGATTTCACCATGTTGATACAAGGCAGGTCATCCTCTATCACGACTTACAAGTGGTAGAACAGGCAATAGAGAGAAGATCCTTCCTCAAAACCAGGTTTTCTCTACATTTGTATGAACTACATTACCTATGACAACCAGGAAAAACAGGCAGCACAACGGAAAAACAATGGGCAAGATACTCAGTTCAGCCACAAAAGTGCATGAACACAAGCCATTCTCCTCGGCACCACTGTGGCTACGCAGTGGCCTCCACTAGTGGAGCTACATCTCCCACCGATTACTGCTCAGCAGATGTCTGCTCTGCCAGACTCCAACAACTGCTACCCTGCGTGGTAATCTGAGTGGAAAATCTGATTAAACAGCCCCTGTAGACTGGACAAGAGCAGAGTGTTCCACCACCAAGCCACAGGTACCTGATTTAATGGGGTCAGTGTCCCCACACCCCAAGTGGGACTCAATCAGGGACACTGCTGCTAGCAGTATCCTGCTGGAGGCTCTCCAGTGGCTGCACTGGGAACCTGAGGTGGCACTGCATGAGCATCCTTCCTTCATCCTCCTGCCCTAAGCCATTGGGGAAAGGGCAGCTGTTTACATGCAGTGCTACTCACGTACATTGGCTACAGCTGCTTACACTATAGCTGTGCTCTTTGCCTATCATCAACACAAGATTTAAAGCTCTCTGGCTGTCAGTTCATCACCTTGCCTGAGTGCTGGATTGCTACAAAAAAGAGATCTCGACCTTCTCTCTCGCTGCGTGACGTTGTGTTTCTAAAAAGGATCGCTCATTACGCACTGCTCTCAGAAAATATCTTTTAAAGGGAGGTATTTAAAAGTCTGGCTCAAAAGAAGAACGCAAAACCACCTGTAACCATCCCAGCTATCAGGCAACAGTGCGCCTGGGGACCAACACCGATCTGCAGCTCTAAACAATCGTTATGGCTCATTCACATGAAGAAGACAATTTGTGAAGACTCATTCTGTACTAAAACCTGCGTGCTGCTGCTGATCCGGGGAGGAAGGCACTGGGGAGACCAGTTGATGCAGGCTGTGCTAAAAATATCAGTTTGTGCTGTCATCTGGTGAGAGTATGTCATCCCGTAATCTTGGCATCTGCAGGGACAGCAAGTTTCTGCCTAATTATTGCTGCTGAATCATATGACAAAGCATGAGGTACTAAAAAATATATCCATACAAAACACCAACAAAAGAACACCCAAACCACAGGATCTGACCACTATCCTGGCTGCAGCTGTTGCTCACTCACAACACAAGCCTGTGGAGGCAACCATGGGTTTTTATAGATCTTTTTGCTGGGTGAATAAAACCCCAAAACACAAACCCTGATCAAGAAAACACCAAAATGCCCTAACTCTGCCGAGCGATCAATTCATTGTATTTGTGTGTCAGCTCCTGCTGCACTCACTCAGCAGAAGCCACAGCAATCTGGCAAGCACAAGACTGGCCACTGCGTGCCAGTTTGGTTTGGGGGCACGCAGCCAGCAGGACCACACAGAGGGGAACAGCCCCAGCAGAGTTTGCCCAGCTTTCCCCTCTCCTCCTCCCTACCAGCCATGACTGCTCAGCTGGCTCTCACACCACTGGTGCATGCCCAGGGAGCTAGGAGCCTGCATAGGGCAGGTCCTCCTTGGAGTTAATGGGATCACTGTTCCCAGAAAAATACATTTTCTACGTAGGTATTTTTGTTCAAAGGCTAAACTTGGCAGGTTCAGATACTTAGCTAGTCACAAAACCACCTTTCAGATCTTGGGCTGGCTGAAACAACACGGCAAATATTACAAGCGTGCCACTGCCTGAACCACCAACCTGTTAGAAAGGGAGCAGAGAACGTGCTCCTCCTGAATCTCCTTCAGATTTTTTAAAGGCAGGCGGCCCCACCTAGGCTCCATGCAAAAAAAACCTCCTGCCAGCCCTACCCTTAAGACTTCATTTTTAAAAACAAAGACATGAAGAAGCACAGCCATAGACCTGAGGCAGTCAGTGTCTTCATGCAAGAGGTCCAACGGTTCTCTGGCATCCAAATTTCAGCTTTACTGAGCAGAAAACCAGGTTTCTGCTAAGGAATAAAAATCATCTTCCTCATGGCACATTGTTCAGAGTTTTCTGATTTGAAACTCCATCCCAATGGAGATCTTTCCCCTATTTACCTTAACTTTTAAGATGGTATTGTAGTGAACACTAAGATGGTATTGTAGTGAGTTCCTCAGAGCTCAGTAATGTCCTCAAACCAATTCTTTGGTACGAATTTCACCCAGAAATGGGCTGAGCACCAACTAACCCATCGTCACGGGTTTCATTACGTTTCCCAGGACACTGCTCCATCGGATACGTTAATCATCAAACTGGAGTTGTGGAGTCTCCTTCACTGGGAACGTTTAAGACCCGCCTGGATGTGTGCGACTCGGTCTAGGTGATCCTGCTGCAGCTGGGGGCTTGGACTGGATGATCTTTCAAGGTCCCTTCCAATCCCTGATGATTCTATGATTAAATGATGTTGCAAGCAGCTTGGGCACTCTACTGCTACAGGAAGGTGATGTGAAGCCTAGATGATGCTAGGGCCAAATTCAACTACCTGTGAAGTATTTTATTTGTAATGTTTTTAACAAGTCAATATGACTCTGCAACAGCTCTCATGCAGAGGCATCCAGCTAAACAGCACACTGAAATCGCTCTCAGATGCTGCTCGATGAGTTTTTCAGAGGGTGAAACCAGCTGAAGAAGTCCTTGCCCTGCTTGCGCCGAGCCGACCTCCGCGCCCTGCCAAGCCCTGCCAACACTGCTATCCATGCTGTGCTGCTGTCAACTGCATCACTGAAATAACTGAGGTAAAAGCAACTTCTTGGGCAGCTTTTGATGCTGAAGGAAATGTGGTTAGATGATCATTATCTCCTGACCTTCCCGAACAGCCGTCCCTGCCAGTCTGTTTGGGACTACTCTTTGGCGAACGCTAAGTCTCTCGCATCTTGCCAGCTGAGAAGGACCACAGAGCCGAGTGCAGAGCTGTTGGAACCCCAGGCTGAGAAAGGATCCATTAATTTCAGAATAAAAGGTATTATTGTAGAGACAGGCAAGGGATTAGTGACATCTTTACCTATTGATAAACAAGCTGAAAAAACAAGGTGATGATTATCTGAGAAGTGGAGAGCGTAGCCAGTGCTCTGCGGAAGCCCAGACAGCATAAGAGGGGAAAACTCAGGCTGAGCGATTAAAGCATGGAAAAAGCATATTGATCTTCTCCTTTCCTTCTTGTAAGAGAAAAAAACCACCACAAAACCAACTTAATTTACATGCCCCAACTGGGCCCTCTGAAAGGCTGGGCATGGCCAATCTCAAGGGCACAGGGCCAGCATGGTGGGACCAGGCAAGGTCCTCTCCAGGGACCACACGCAGGCTTGCATGCAGCCATGTGCACAGCCAGCAAACCCACAACAACAGTGGCTTCTCCTGCACAGGCTCTGTCATTTCCCCTAGGAAGAAATTAAAGTTTCTTCCAAGATAAACCCTTCTCTATACCTGGAGTATGCATAAACTACGTACCTGTGCATTTGGCTGCTGCTTGTTCTTCCTGAAAACTGACCCAACATTTCTTGTATTTTTCACCAAAACCAAGGTCTCTCTATCCCCAGGAATGCAAATAACCCACCAGAACTGCTCCTGCCTGCCTACAGAACACACCTGCCTGCCCTTGTGAAACGGATGGAGCATGAGCAAGCGCCAGGCTGCTCTGCTGAAAGCAATCCTGTCTTCAAGCCCACAAAGATCCATATTGAGATCATGAACACCGCCGAGCGCAGGTTTTAATTCAGGGGTCCCTACTGCTACAACACAGCAGAGAAGTAAGGGAGAAAGTAATTCAGAGCAACTGCACCTGACGGTGTGCGAGGTGTCCGTATCGGCACGTGACACGAACTCACAAACAGACGAGGAAGGGTGCACAATGAACCAGCTCAGCAGAAATTAGCTGTGCTTGCACCTGACATCAGGGGCACCCAGCAGCAGTCAGTCCACTTGTCAGAGAGAGGGAAAGAGGCTTCCACAGACGACTGGAGAGTAATCCGCTGAGGAGAGCTGTCTCATTAATAAATCTGTCCTGAGCAATGAGACTCTGCGCACACAGATGTGTCAGCTCCTTTATTTGGAGTGAGCAGCCTGAAAAGGATTGCAGTGGCTCTGCTTTCCATGAATGGCACAGGCTGGGGTGAAGAGGAAACAGCCAGCACTGGTTAGGAGGAGGTGTGCTGCCTACCAGGTCTCATGACGAGTGGCTTCTATCAAAACAGAGCAACAAACGGAGCTCGTACCGTAACCTATGGAAGCAGGAGGCTGCCCTATATGCTTGTGTCAAGCAAACTTGTCAGTAACTTCTGTTTTTTAGGCCTCATTTGGCAGATAGCCCTGTTGGATATTTCACAGAGATAAAGATCCTGCAGCCTTTTTCTTTCCCCAAACAGCTCATGCACCTGGAGGAAGAGAGAACTGGTCAGCAAACAGGACCTTCTGCAAATTTTGCTTCCCGGTTCACAAGTCAATTCTATTTTTTATTTCTTCTTTCCTTCCTTACATTATCCAGTACTGGAGAACTGAAGGAAAACCAGAATTCAGCTGCAGATCTGGCCTTGCCAAGCTGCCATCTCATGCTGGGTCAGCTGGCCATGGTGTCCTCTACATCTAACATCCACAGCCTGTGGAGCAAGAAGATGTCAAAGCGCCAGAGGAAACCCTCCCATGGACAAAAAGAAGACTGAAAGCTGGACTGCTCCAGCAGAGTGACGAGGAGGACCCCTGAGTAGCCCTGTTCTCCCTCACAGACAACAGATCACGGTACACATTTCCTGCAGCACTCCACACACACAGGAGGACACTCAGGAGGTTCATCACTGCTGCTCACCTACCACAAAGCTTCCCCTTGGACATCTAACTGTAAAACACAGAATAAAAACTCAATTAAACATGAAAGGGGTAAATTATGCACTGTGAAGTCAAATAACACCAAGTCTTTCCTTCCATCCATCGTCTAGAAATTAAGAAAGTCGGAAATAAGCTTTAAACTGAATGAATGCCCTGTGTAATCTCACCCCTGGAATGTTCTGCATACTACTCTGAAGTTGGTAGAACACTTTCAATAACTTATAGCTAACCTTTTATCCTACTATAACACTACTGACATCTGCTCCCTTATACTAATAAATAAACAAAGGAGAAAGGGCACTTCGTGTGGCAACTACCCCGTGAGTCAGTGAATATGTACGTGTGAGCAGTCAGAGGCATGGGCAAGAGCCTGACGAATCACAAAATGATGACAGAAACTATGTTTACAAGTTCCAGTACCTGCAGCTGTAAAAGAGGCAATAAAACAAATAAATTGGGGAAAAAAAATAATCTGAAGAAGCTGAACATTCAAAATGCACCTACATCAGAGCCCGAACCTAAAGGCAACCTTGGTGGTGTCCAGTAGAAAAACAATACCTCACCCCCATCCTGGGAGGGAGCTACAACTTTTGCATATGAACAGCATTAAAACCCAGAGCATTCCTAGGATCAGGATCCCACCTCTGGTATTTCAAAATGTAATTCTTCCATAAACTCAAACCCAAACAACTGCTGTAACACTGCAGCAGCACAGCTCTAACTCAGTCCGGATCTGTCTCATGCAACACATCCTCAGTGCAGTCACTGATCTTGCAAAGGCGCTCTCTCCGCCCGGGCAGTGACACTGTTCCACTCACCGTGAAAGCCCCTTGCCCCGTCCCTACCTAACACAGCTTGGCTACGCGTGGCATCAGCTGCGGAGAAGAACCCATGTGTTGTGACTTCAAAGAGGATGAGCTGGAGCTCTGTGATTCTTAAAACCCACAAATATTCTACCTTGGTTTGCCTGATTTGTCATTAACATTTCTTATACCTAAATTAAGAAGGACGCACAGCATCAGATGTGTGCTGACAGCGTTGCAGCTCAATGGCTTTTACAGCTCCACACCTCCAAGTGTTTCTTGGCTCTGCGTGGTACATACCAGCACATAACAAGCCATCACAAAGCCAAAGTCATATTATTACTGTGCACTAACTATTAAGGGTTTGGTGCAAACTCCAATAAAACTAAGGAAACAATTACTTTACCACATCTATGGGGCACTGACCTGTTTGCCCATTTTCCCTGTTCTCAAAGTTCCTTCAGCCTGGTACCCAACTCTGTGATGAAGCCTGTTTAGCACCAGTGAAGTTCCCCACATTCAGACTGACAACGTTTTGAGCTGAGATGAGGGAATCAAAGTTAAAATCCAGCCCATCTGCATCCATTAGTTCACTGCGGATAATAGACTCCATGTCACACTCCAAGCTCCCATTGAAAATATCCAGGTCCAAGTCACTTGGGAATTTCTCATGTCCCATGACTGGGAGGTTCACACTAGAGGAGTACAAAGAAGAGCCTGAGAGTGGGTCAGAAAGTGCTTGCATAGACTGATTGACAGGTGACTGCTGATGTTTGCTGGATCCCAAGCTGTTCGAGTCACTCAAGCCTATGTTACTGATGGAGTTGGACAAGGCACGGCTGCCACTAAGAGAGGAGTTGTGGGACTGGTGCTGGTGATGGGGCAGGCTCTGATTGACCAGACCACCCTGGCTGGACTGTGCAGCAAATGACATCATGGGGTCGTTGCGGAGCATTATATTCCTGCGGGAATTCTGGGCGGACACCGCTGTGCTGGCTTGTGACATGAGTGGGTCAGACTGTGTCATCATGACATCGCTGTGACTAAGTGCATCAGAGGCAAGGAGATCCTGCAGCGTCTGGTTGTTGTAATGAGAAATGGAAGAGAAGGTGGCCTGCTTGTTCTCCTGGATGGTCTGCATGGGTGACTGGCGAAGGGAGTTCAGGGATGATGGTCCAAACATGGTGTTGTTGAAACTACTTGACGGGGAACCCAGCCCTGAACCTTTGGAACCATAAGGAAAACTGGAACTTCTCTGCATTATCCCTCCTGTGGGTGACTGCTGGGAGGGAGGGAGTGTTATATTGTCTAACAGATCATCCATGAGGTTATCTGTCAGTCCATCATTCAAATTCATTGTCCCAGCCATATCAGTCAACCTAGGCAACTCTACAGTACATGGTTTGTTTACTGATGGGGACAAGCTCGATGGACTACTGTACAGCATGGGAGAAAGTGGAGCATCGTCGTCTTGAACATCATCTAGTTCAGTGCTCGCCAAAATTGGTGACAAGCGGCCACTGATTGTACTAGCATTGGAATTTGTACGGGAGCGGAAATCTGTCCATGCATCCAGCTCATCGCTGCTGCGGGAAGTGGGACTCCCTGGCCACTTGGAGAGCTGAGAAGGGCTGTCCTCGCTCGTCTCCTGGGCAGTCTGCAGAGCTGCCTTTTTCTTAGCTGCCCGTCCTCTGCTCTTGGTGTACTTGTTGCTGTTGTCCATGGACACAGCACGTCTCCGGGGCGCCTTGCCGCCTTTGCCACCGTCAGGATTGATCATCCACCAAGAGCTTTTCCCAGTGCCTTCATTCTGCACCCTGACGAATCGGCTGTGGAGTGACAAGTTGTGCCGGATCGAATTCTGCAGGAAAGGAACAAAACAAAACATCAAGACCAGCACCCCATTTCTTTCACTACCCAAATCTCAATCATCGAACTATCATCACATGAAAACAGCAACACGAATAAAAGCTTCAGGCCCTCCTGGACATCACTACAGGTTTCCTGGGTGGTGGATATGGGAGGGTGGCAGTGTGTTCCTGGTGCCCATCTGTACATCTCCAAAAGCTGCATCCTAAGGAAAAAAGCGTGACACAGCTTCATTCCTGCTAGCAAGGAGCTAGACCCTTCTCCCTCCCTTTTGACTCAGGACAACTCTCTTACTGGTAATCTTGCCATGAGTTCCTTGAAATAAAAACTGCAAAAGCAGTGCAACAAATGTGACCACAGGGGTAGCTGCACTCATTGCGTCCTCCACTAATGTCTTTATAATTCTTCATGGTCATGTGTGCATTTGCTGTAACAGTCCTTGAGAAAACTGCCAGTGCTCTTCCCATCTCCCACAGGTACCCTGTGCATGACTAAGCTGTACTTGCTCTCACGATTAGAGGCACCAGAATTATGCTCATACTGCAGTAGCTGGCCAGCTGCCCCGTCGCTGTAGTATCCTCAGCATCTTCAAAACATGATGTGACACAGTACAGCACGACATCCCTGTCCTTGTAAGCCGCTACATACCAAACTGTATAAAGCTGCTGTACACGTCCGATACCCTGCACTGTGGAGGTGCCACAAAATGCATGACTTTCAGGGGAGTCCTTGCCCTCTCTGCTCTTGCATATCACCCACCTGCACCAGTCAGCAACAATCTACTGTCCAAAAATTACACTGCCTCAAAATGATGCTCATCACCTCAATGAGAAAGAGGCCGAGAACACCAGCCCCTGGAGAAATGACTCCAGACGTAACTGACATGAGACTCTCACTCCAATCACCTAGCAGATTATAGGCTTAAAATACGGCACATAACATACGACACAAAGTCAGCATTATCAAACCATCCAGGGTAAGTGTTCTTCACTTACCAAGCACTGAAGGAATTCCAGTTTTCAATGGGAAAAGAATGAACCGGTCAATAAACGATTCACAAGCCTCTCAACACTTGCATCCATAGGATAAATGGCTGCTTGACACAAGTGAACTGGAGCCACATTCGATGCATAAAGAAACACCGCCCCGCTTCTTTTAAACACTTCTTTCCAGTACAAAATGGGGTTTTTTCACTGTTAAATGTTACGGGTTTTGTCAGATTGTGAAATGGAAAACATGCCTGAAGTTGTTCTTGCACACAGACAGCAGACACGGTTGTGATCATCACTCTTGATGGAAAGATAAATCCTACGGACCACCGTTCAAAATAGCAACTGGTGTGTTTTTCACGATTTGCACAAAGCAGACTTTGCAGACACACTGTGATGGGTTAGGTTTTAGGACCCAGAAGAACAGTGTACCTCCCAAACCACCCCCTCTGTGCCCCGTGATGGGAATAGAAGCGTGGGGTACAGTGCTGGAGGGACTCCAGGGAAGGGGGGGTGGCTGGAGGCAGTTTGCAGCCAGCTGTGCATGGGAGAGGACATGCAGCCATGCTTTCTGAGCCTGCCTGGCCCCACCTGTCTTCTCTGGAGAGGTATCCTTTACTCTCTCTGCAGGGCTAGCTACGCTTTTACCAACTGTTGGTGGTAGCTCGGGAGGGGTTTTTGCACTTGTGCTTTTGCCTTAAACCAGTTCTAAGTGCAACTCTGTTTTCGTGAGGGGGAAGGGGGCTGCAGGGGGTTGGTTACGCGGCTGCCAGGTGAACGCCAGCAGAGCACAGCGCCAGCACGGTCCTCACCATCGAATGCCGGGCACATGTTGGGGAAGGCACATGACTCTACCCACATCATTTTTCCTTCCTCCCCCATCTTCTGGCACAGTATGGATGCGGGAGCAGCCAGGAGTGGCATCCCATTGCAGGAGCCTGCCGCTGCTGCCCCGTGGCGAGCACCCCCTACCAAGTGGAGGCCAGAACTACATCCAATTGCCTTCAGTACATAGTTCTTCCCTTACATCATCTCCCTAAATTTCCCTTTTCTTTATTGTGAAGGGATTTTTTTCCTTTTAAATGTATTTAGTTTTGAATAAATTTTACAATTTATTCTAGTTTTCAAATTTGTTTATATTCCCTTCCTCTATTGGTGGGAGGGGAATCTAACAACACGTTCTGGAGGGTTCGTCCTTTAACCCTCAAACCAGCACAGACTAATTGGTGCCGAAATCTGGGAGATAAACCAGACACTGAAGGGACATCAGGGTGATAATCTGAACATGTGTTGTAAGGGAAAACTAGAACAAAATGTGGCAATACATGAAATATCTGATGGCTAGCTGCACACTTACATCGTGCTCCATCCCACAACAGCCTGGGTGTTTTCATTCATGCTTGAGGCAGCTCTGAATGCTGCGGTAGAATGGGCTAAGAAACTGCCAACTCGTATTTGGGCTCAATTAGTGCACGTGTGGATTGTGACTAGTTGCTCGCTTGATGTACGTAAGGAGTCTAATTGTTCTTTCCCCACTTCTGAGGAAGAACAGAACCGTGATCGTGGCTCAAGAGATGTACTGTTCTTCTATGTGTTTACACTTGCAATGTGCCTTAATCTGCTTCAGGCATAGCCAACCATGAAGTCCTTAGGCAGGAGAATAATCATTGCATTGAGACTAGTCGCAGTCAATCCAGATGTTTCAGCTGCACCAGCTATCTCAGCCGCCTCGATAGTTGCACCTAATCCAGCGATGCCTGTCGTCTAAACTACTTCAGCTGTCTCTACAGTCACAATGTCTCCACCTGTTGTAGCCACCCCCACCATCATAGTCTTACCACTGACAGTGACTGATACTTTAAGCATCTCTCATATTGTCGCTTAGGTGGCTGGAGCCAGAAAGCACCACACATACAGACAAGGAGCAGCCACAACAGATGGCGATGAGATAGAGGTAGCCGAGGACAAGACAAAAGAAAGAAAAGTACCTGCTGGCGATGGGGGGGAAAGGTGGCCAAGACGTGCCAGAACTGTGTCACTGCATGAGTCAGATTCCAACTCAGACATCCCTTATTCCTTCAGAAACATAAGAGCTCTCAGACAGGACTATACCCGAAGGCCAAATGAATCCCTGCTGGCCTGGCTCTTACGCTGCTATGACACTGGAGCTGACACCTTGACTTTAACTAGGAGAGAAGCTAAGCAGCTTGGATCATTGGCTAGAGATGCGGGAGCTGACAGTGAGACTGCAACACAAGGCGGGAATGTCAGGCTGTGGGAGCGTCTGTTGCATGCCATAGGCAAAAGATACCCCACCAAAAATAACCTTGACTGGCACCTTCCTAAATGGACCACCACAGAATGTGGCATCCAAGCCTTATGAGAGATGGCTTGCTGTGAAATATAATCCAAGGAGGAATGAACGATCGACTCCAGACAACGAACCTGTCTATAGAAGTATGTTGAGAAAACTTGCACAGTGTGCACCCCCTGCATATGCAAATTCTCTGGCAGTGTGGATGGGAAATTGGTGTGGAAACCCTCCTCTAGATGTCAGAGAAACTGTGCAACATCTCAGACAACTTGAGGACACTGTCAAACGCCCTGCTTAGGTTGCTTCTGTCACTAAGGAGATCAAAGCATCTGTCACTGAACAGATAAAGGCTGTCAGAGAGTCGGTCACTGAGTAGATCAAGGAATTGCAAGAGACAATGTCTGAGAAGGAAAGGCCACTTAATACCAGTGCTGCAGAGAACGTCTGAGTCTCTTCCATCTTTAAAAAAAGGCCTCAAAGAAAGCCAGCCAAACCTCAATCTCAGCCAGAAACATTCCAAGGCTTCCTTTGGAGATTACCGAGTGAGTACGAAGAGGACATGACCAAGTGGCATGCAAAGGCCACATCAGCTCTCCTTGCAAGAGTCAAAGAACTGATGAAGAAGGCACCTCTTAACAGCAACCCCTCCAAGAAAAGGGTCACCTTGTTACCTGGAGACCAAGAAGGTGGTCATCTAAGCCTGAGCTAAGCAGGGTAAATGACTCTGAGGACAACTGTCTACTCTGACCAATAGGGGAGCCCTGCCTTCGGTCAGGCGGAGGAGAAGGACACTCAAGTGTATTGGGCTGTATGGGTTCGATGGCCTGGAATATCAAAAGAAATACAGAGCCCTGGCAGATACTGGTACAGATAAAGCTGCGGGGCTTGGTTATGTGGCTACCAGGTGAACGCCAGCAGAGCAGAGCACCAGCACGGTCCTCACCATCAAATGCCGGGCACACGCTGGGGAAGGCACGTGAGTCTAGCCCACGCCATTTTTCCTTCCTCCCATGTCTTCCAGCACAGCACAGACACAGAAGCAGCTGGCTGTGGCACCCCACTGCAGCAGCCTGCCGCTACCGCCCCGTGGCGAGCACCCCCTACCAAGTGGAGGCCAGAACTACATCCAGTTGCCTTCAGTACATAGTTCTTCCCTTACATCATCTCCCTAAATTTCCCTTTTCTTTATTGTGATTTTTTTCCTTTTAAATGTATTTAGTTTTGAATAAATTTTACAATTTATTCTAGTTTTCAAATATGTTTATATTCCCTTCCTCTATTGGTGAGAAGGGAATCTAACAATCTGTTCTGGAGGGTTCCACTTTTAACTCTCAAAGCAGCACATGTACTCAAGAGAAGCCCAGGTCAGTGCCTCTGCTATGCACTTGTCCCTTTCTAAAGGACTATCATGCCATCAAACTATAGTGGATTGAGTTGCAGCATAATAGTTCTTCAGTCTAAGGAAGAAAAGTACTTATTATTTAACCAAGGATATTTTAACTATATTTTGACGCTGGCAACAATTCGTTTCTAACTTCTAATAACTAGGCACCACTTACTTCCCTCAGTTTCTCCCAACTGGCTAGAGAACTGCCCTTCGTTTGAAGAACACCCTTTGCTGAGATTCCAGCATGTAGCACATCCATGCAGGTAGCTCTCAATACAACATCCCCTGTGATGCACATGGACAGTCACCTGTGAAAATACCTGCATGGGGATGTCTCTTTGCAAAAAGCTGGCAGCAGGACACAAACATCCAGAGCTGCAGCCCACCACCCCAAGCCAGGGTTTTGTACCTTGGCCCTACAATCCATGCTGTTCCCAACCTCAAAATGCTACACACAAGGCACCGTGACTTGCTAATGAAAAGAATCTGACAAAGAACCACCTGAGGTGGCCAATGCAGCATGCCACATAGCTTCCTATGTAAAAACACTCAGCCAAAGTGCCAGCAGCTAACAGCCTGCAATCTATCGTATTCCCATGAAACTGCTTACTTCTGCTGGTGTCAGCCAGACTACGAAACTATTTGGCTTAAACCCATGAAAACTCCTAATTGGTAAAATTGTGAGACTGAGGCACCTTTCAGGATGGGGCATCCTGCACGTGTGTGCACGTGGTAATTCTCTCCTTACTCTTTCTCCTCGGTGTTGGTGTTATACACATACTAAAAGATTGTGATAATACTTCTGCACTGGAAATTGGTGGTTATAGGAAATCCGAGCAGTTTGTTTTCCTTTACATTAAGCAATATGCCACTTACACTGCTGGCTTCTGTTTTTCTTTACTTTTCCTCTGTAGGAAGACTGTTTTCTTAAGCATAATTACAGGCCAATTTATTTTTGTGTACCCCATCTCCACCCTCTGCTCGAACACTGCCTTAAAACCCACTTCTTTCAGATAACCTCCCCCACTAACCTCTTCAGCAACATTAGCTGAGCTTCTTGGTTTCTCCTTGTGTTGGATGCTCTGCCAAGCCAAGTTAGGGCTGCATCCCATTACCCTTTCACATGCAAGTTTTGCCACAGAAATCCCTGGGATTGACAACTCACATCGGTAAAGGCTGCTGTGCTGTGCTACCAGGCTGCAGTCTGGATGGAGACAACTGCGTGTTCTACCTGGTTTCCAAGCTGTCAAAAAATGTTCTCATCTGCCTAAAATATGGGAAAATATCATGCAACAAGCTGTGCACACAACCACACACATAAGCAATGTGTGACCATCCAACTAACCACAGAGAAGGTGGGAAAGCAAAGAAAAAATACGGTTCATCGTTTGAACCCACCGCTGATCTAATTAACGGGGTGTTGTCTTTGACTTAGGTTGGAGACAGAACAGCCCACGGGGATGCAAACACCACACATTTTTCTACACCAAAATGCAATGAGAAACTTTAAAAGATCTATAAAGGAACTTCCACCAATCTGTCTTGGACACCATATGTAGATTGGACGGATGGTAGCCAGGCTGCAGACACCTTGGAAAGAGCTCAGGTGTCAGCGAGGGATACAGCATATGGACAGCACAAGAGGCAGAGCACAAAAGAAATGAGAAGAGCTCTTCCCTTTTTTTTTTTTACAGTTTATACCGGACTTGAAGAACACTGTGCACTTTTCTAGGAGCCAAAAGACTGAGATGCCTGCAGGTAAGATCAAGAACATCCCATGCAGCACTGAGCACAGCTCAGCTTGGTCCTGGTCTCCCAGGGTCCTGCAGGAAAGAACGGGCTGCCCACGACACAGGAACACGAAAGGCAGGGCCAATGTGGTGCGAGCAGAGAGAAACAAGTGTGCTGCGCTGCTACCCACCCTTGACTTGGGCTGATGGAGGGTTGCAGCTGGGTGCCCAGGGGTGATAGCACCTTCCCCAAACTTGAGACCATGCTCTTGATCTTTTTTTACATAGACTCACAGAATCATTTAGGTTGGAAAAGATCTTCAAGGTCATCAAGTCCAACCATTAAGCAAACTGTCCCAAGCCCACCACTAAACTATGTCCCTAAGCTCAGATCTACATGACTATATAAACGTCAATCTACTGCACCACAGAACATTCAGTTCGTACTCCTCGAGGGAACCGGCCACGATCTGCTGGCAAAAAAGAGAAATCAGCCACCACGTCCTAATTATGTGTGTCTCTCCTGATGCTTTGCCGAGACTGTAAATGAGTTTGGAGCAATCCAAAGAGGACACTCAAACATTTCCAAAGTGCCTTATACTTGATCTGAAATGAACAACCAAGTGAATCTCCCAGGGAGGCTGGGACTGCACATTATTTCAACACTTGGTCCTGGTCAGAGAAGAGCAGCAAAAGCTTTAGTCTTTAAAATTAATAAAATTCCCCCACCCTGTGCCTGTTTCAGCCTCTTCCAAGCTGTGTTTACCTTGTGGAGCCCGTCCATTAACTCAGACACCAGCTGCAAGTGCTTCCACTGCAGTACAGAGTCTTTTTTGTCTGGAAGCAACATGTGGTATCAATTTATCATCCTGAACAACGCAACAAGGAATCCACTCACTTTAAAAATAAAAAGAGAGTTGTGTAACTTAACTCTTAAAAGCCCCTGCTTAATAAAAAAAAAAAACATAAAAATTTTAAAATCCTAAAGATCAGTAAGATGAGGTGCAGCTGGTGGCTGCCAAGTCCAAGTTGCATACTGATCTGTTTATCTTTCAGTGTTCTGTACTGAGTGGCTAATTCATTATTTCAGATCCAGGCTCCTAAACTGTAAAGTTACAGCTACAAATCAAATGCAGTGGTTTATTTTAACAAGTGGGACACAAAGACATGGGGGAGACAAACAAATGCTACCTGCAGACACAAAAAGCTGATGATGCCTACTTGGGAGAATGACATTTTATTTTATACTAGATTAACATGTTTAATATACTAACTTCACCATATGAAGTTGCCTGGTAGCCAGGCAGTAAAGAAAGGCATCAGATCTAGTACCACTGAGAAGCAGCCATGAAAGTAACCTCAGTTTATCAACCTCCAGCTGATTGGAGGGAGCCAACCCTGCTTGTCCATGGCTCTGCTTGCTGGTTTCCCTGTCTGTTTCTAGCCTACATCACCCTGCTCTAAATGCACAAATGCCCTTTGAATATCTCTACAGAGGGACTCCACCACAAACTATTTCCTTAAGAAAAGCAAAATGAAATGAACCACACCTCCCTTATGAGGAAAGCCTGAGGGAGCTGGGTCTCTTTAGCTTGGAGAAGAGGAGACTGAGGGTGACCTCATTAATGTCTATAAATATTTGAAGGATGGGTGTCAGAAGGATGGAGCCAGGCTCTGCTCAATGTCATCCAGTGATAGGACGAGGGGCAATGGGTGCAAGTTAGAACACAGGAGGTTCCACATAAATATGAGAAGGAACTTCTTCCCAATGAGGGTGACAGAGCACTGGAACAGGCTGCCCAGGGGATTTGTGGAGTCTCCTTCACTGGAGATGTTTAAGACCCACCTGGATGTGTTCCTGTGTGGCCTGGTCTAGGTGATCCTGCTGTGGCAGGGGGATTAGACTAGATGCTCTTTCAAGGTTCCTTCCAATCCCTAATGATTCTACGAACCACTTTCTCAGCATTCAGTTGTGCTGAAAGAGGAGGTTGTGAATAATCCACTGTATTTTGCCCACCCATACAACCAGTGGCTGTGCCTTCTCATGGAGGAACACACTTGTTTCAACCACCAGTCTTAAGTTTGGCTTGATTTGAAGTCCCCAGTGAGAGTAATTTGCAAGTGAATAGGTAAAAACAGCTCCAGTGATCTCAAAATTACAAACCATTACTGTGGCCAGTTGTGTCCACGTTAAAAGGATTTGTGAATCTAAGCAGAGATCTTTGGGAAGTAGAGATCTATTGATTCCATACAGGTCAGTGATGCTTTTCTCCAGGAACTCTGAAATTCCCCAACCCAAAAGGGTCTCAGAATTTCTTCCTCTTTCCCATGAGATCTCGCAGAGCATAAAAATACGGTTACTTCAGTGAAGTGGTGACGGTGCTCCAGAGAGGCAGAAAAAACAAGAACCAAAACTTAAGAAAAGTCCTCCCACAGGACCTGTCCACCCTTGCTGTACCAACACACGTCTTTTTACACACAAACTCAAATATCATGTATTCCAGATTGCTCTATTTTCCTAAAGTATAGAAGTTCCAGGGGAAAAACCCCCAGCATTAAGCAAATTTCACACAGAGAAACAAATCTCTTCCGACACCCAAATGTTTTCAGTGCTTCTATGTTTGGAATCATCTGCCAGTTACTAAGACAGCTCTTGTGAAGCCCATCAGATGTTCTGCAGAAGCAGGTGGTGGGGGTGCACCAAGGTCCCACAGGGGACACCCCTTTGCACCCATCTGGCAAAGGCCACCGTCCTCACAGCCCTGGGAGGGATGAATGAGATCATGGAGGCTCAACCCTAGCCAGGCATGCTCCCCTGGACAAAAAGATTTAGGGGGGAAAGGTCAGGGGGAAAAAGGTGGGTTTGTGAATCTTCCTCCTCATACTCTCTTCAAAGAGGTACTTCTGTCCTAAGGGGAATGGCTAGAAGAGACCACTGCTGTAATTAGCTCTCTGGCTGCCTCTGCATCCACCACACCCCACCCTTCGGAACAGATGAAAGCCTTGAGGGGTATTAGAGCTCCCTTGGAGAACACTGAGACTACTACCATAGACTGATCCTCCAAAACATGCTGGCTCCGATAAGTGAGAGCACCCGGATCAACTCTGTCCTGAATGCAGACTATGACTGGAGAAGGTGATTAGTGCAGGGAAAACAAACCCTCCCTCCTAATGGCACACGCCTACGCTCCCCATCACCTCAGCTGCTCCTCACCACAAAGGCAGGCAGCAAGCAATGTGCCCACCAAGGAGGTTCATGCCCTCCCTTTTGGAAAGAAAAGCAGCTCAACACATGGAGCTGCGGGAACCGACTCTCGACTTAATCAAAAGTTAGTCCTAAAAACAATAAAATAATCACTTTTAGCTCAAACAAGTGCTGCCTCACTCCTTGCAAACAGTGATACTGCAAATCACCATGCTGATGTAAACAAAACTGAGCTGAAAATACACACTGCCTGGAAATTGTCTCAGAGCATCACGCTTCCAGTTAGCAGAAAAAAGTCTCCAGTTATTTTACAGTCAGATGTCCTCTGACCGCAGGAGGACTCTAATAAATAACGTTTGTTTTGCTGTGAGGAAAGCATGACAGCTGCCGTTCTTTTTTTTTTCTACTGGGTGTTGGGAGATGGGAAGCAGGGAGCAAGGAAAATGCTGATACAGCTGTGGAGCAAGAACAAGCTGGGCTCTCCTGCAACCCCTTCCAGTGTCGAGAGCTAAGTAGCCTGGCACTCTCTGCTTTAGGAAGCCCCCTGAACACTAAAGCATTTGCCTCTGCATGCTGTGCTGATGCTTTTCCAGCTTAAAATGGTATTTAGGAATCAAGAGGCAGGCGCTGTCATCAGCAGGCTGCCAAAGGCACCTTGCCAAGAGCTACCTTTTTTGCTCCTAGCCACGCACTTGCCACAGCTGACCAAAACACATGAACACTGTTAGTTGCAATCAAATGATTTAACTTAATTGAGAGTAGGAATTTACTTTTAAGGTATTGCTCTGGCATGGTGTGGAACTGGTGAAAATCCCAAGGGTCCTCAGCACAGGTTTGACTGGGACATGAACAGAGTTGGCAAGAGAATGGGAGATGTTGCTGCTAATGAACTTAAACCCAAAGAGTTTCACGTAAAAAAGCTGCAGCAGATGGATATGTCAGGGTCTCAGTAAAGCCAAATTAAACCAGTTAGTAAAGCCAAATTAAACCAGTTCTAACTGCTGTTCACACCATGATGGAGTCATATGGAGACCCTTCAGCACATCAGCACTGCACTTCACCTCCTCCAGGCCACCATGCCCCTGACAAACACAGGCACATACAACTATCAATCCAAATATGATACACAGAATCATGGAATTATTAAGGTTGTAAGAGACCTCCAAGACCAAGTCCAACGATCTATCCAGTGTGACCATGCCCACTGAGACACGTTTCTTAGTGCCACATCTACACATTTTTTGAACTCCAAGTACGGTGACTCTACCATCTCCCTGTGCAGCCTGTTCCAATCCCTGACCATTCTGCTACAGAAGAAATTTTTCCTCGTGTCCCATCTAGATCTCCCATGGCACAACAGGAGGCCATTTCCTCTTGTTCTATTGCTAGTGACTTGGGAGAAGAGGCTGATTCCCACCTCTCCACAACCTCCTTTCAGGCAGCTGTAGACAGCGAGAAGGTCTCAACTTTCTTTCCTCCAGACAAAACACCCCCAGTTTTCTCAGCCATTCCTCATAAGATCTGTCCCCCAAGCACTTCACTAGCTTCACGGCTCTTCTTTGGACCTGCTACAGCATCTCAATGCCCTTCTTGTATTGAGGCGCCCAAAACTGAACCCTGGACTCAAAAAGCCTCACCTGAGTAGAGATGGGAACAGACAGCTACATACAGTAACTCTCATAAAAATAGCTACCACTGTCAGCACATCCCCAATCTGCCAGCTGCAGAAGCTACTAGACGAGTCCTCACAAACCTCAGTGGTCACCCAACTAGACTTCAACACAAACAATGCCACTTTACAGCAAAGGAGATTTTCACCCTGAGGGCTTTGGGTTGTTTTGCTAGAAAGAAGTAGTAGAAGGAAAAAAACCAAAAATCCAATCCTTCTGTTGTTCATTTCTAAGATGCAAAGATTCCAGCACAACCCTCACGTGGCATTGTGGAAACCAGAGTGCTCCGTTCTATTTTCACTCGTTCTCAGCATATGGCCATTACTATACACCAACTATTCAGAAATACGAAGGGGCGTTCTTTCATGCTTTTATAAATAGATGTCAGCGATGCTCTTGCTTATAATAATTCATTAAAATTAGCAGCTTTCCATGGAAGATCACAAAAGCCTCTCATTGTTGAGTCACCTATTATAAATCTTTATCTTCTGGAAAAAAATGTGTGGTCACCTGCTGAATTTTTTTAACACTTCTTAAGTCTGTGAAACACAACTCAACCAGCAATAATTTTCACCTTTATGACAGGGAAAGAGTAAAAGCCACGTGCATGAAGCAAGCTCTACAGGGCTCCCACCTTTCTGCAGCGCGGGGCTGCCTCGTGTGCGGTTCTGCAAAGTGCTAGCTCCAGAACGAGAGGCTGTTAAACACCCAGGCTGGATTAACTGGAAGTGTTGAGCTGCACACATGAAACTGCAAATCTGGTGACAGTTACAGCTCACATGCGACTGACTGATGAGAGGAAGAGATCTGATACGCTGTCGCCTGACTGAGTTTGATCAGGCCTGAGCAAGCCCTTCAAAAGCCAGCACAGTCACCTGAGACCTTCTCTCGAGAAAGCCTTCGAGCAACCTCCCCGACAGCCCCCGGCACTTCTGCTACATAGACTAATCTGAAACAGGACCCCTTTCCTGTGCTATTTTAAGCACATTATTAGTTTATTATTGAACCAGAAGATACAATCTGCTTTTTTAAAAGAAGCGTGCATCTTAAAATATGATGTGGCTGAGTCAGCAGCTGATGTGGCAAAGGGAAATGTCCTGCTCCGTGGACCCAAGCACGAGCAAAAGACAGGGAGGCACTCTCAGCACGTCTGATCCATTGGCTTTTAGGGGCAAAAAACCCCTCAGGAGCCTCACTAGGAAAGACAGCTGGTACGGGAACCTGCAACTATGACTACAGATATTCATCAAGTTTCTGCAGTGACAGAGAGGATGAGGTGCAAATTGAGGGGGGGGGGGGATGAGCCAACATCACAGCTTGAAAAACAGGTATCTCCTCCTTCCTGACTCAGGACTGGGTAGCTGTGGCGCTACCAATAAATCCCTGGCCACTCTTCAAAACATAATGGCAGCTGTAAAATATTAACACCTTTTCAAAGTAGAAAGTGATGGGGTTTCATTTTGGTGTATTCTGATGCACATTCTGCTTTCCTCCCAAGCACAACACGTGGGTCCTCTCTGGCCTCTCCGTTTCTTACAGTTCTCTACCTTTTCCCTCTGCATCGGGGAACATATTGTAAAAGCTGCAACTAGGAACACATCCGAAAAATCATACAGCCAGCCAAGCTCACGCTGTGCCAGATGACATGGGTGGACCAAAAAACCCATCTCCTCACTGTTTTTACACAAACAGTAGCGAGGAGAGTTTACCTTTAGGAATCTGTCTTCAGTCTGCTCTTTAATTTGATTTCCATGAGCACACTGCACTGGGACACCCAGGTCAAAACCATCCCTGCCCACAAACCCACCACTGAGGCACCTGGCTTTAGTTTCCACGCCCTGGCTGTCAGCTTCAAATCGACAGCATTTGATGTTTGTTCTTTCTTTTTCCTAAAGAGAAAACCCTTTGTTTGTGGTCTTAAAACCTCTCCATACACAGCCTGGGCAGCTCCAGGTCACATTGTGATGTTTGAGCTAGTCACAGCAAAGCCCTTTGGTATGCATGGGGAGAAATGGGCACCTTTGCCAAATGAGCCCACCAGCCCACCTTTCCATTTTCCTCTGCAAGTGCCTGTCCCTCTCTGCTGGTGTAGGTGGATCTCATCCTTCCCACAAGGAGCTTAGGGCCATGCAGGTGCTTTGGGACATTTGCTCCCAGCACCTCCCAGTACACGGTGGCTTCAGAGAGCTTGACTTTACTCAAACTAAACTCTCCCTCTACTCCTTCAGACTGATTCCAGCCTCATGTAACCCCACTTATGGACTGTTTTTGTTTTCATCAAACCTCATCTCACTCAGATGACTTGCATGCTACTGGGTTTACTGCATTTTTTAAAAATTATTTTCTGTTCAGTAAAGGGATGGAATACACTCAAGGAGTTGACAAAAGGGAAGATGACATCTATTTATGTTGTAAATGAATCTGCCCTTTGCTAGGCAAGCAGGACATTCCTGTTTTACATGCAACTGTCAGCAGCACCATCCCAGAAAGCTCACAACCCAGGTAAATGCACAGCTATGGAAGTCATCTTTTTGTTTGTTTGTTTGTTTGAGAGGTAATCTGAGAAACTAAGGCCATTATCAGTGATACAATCACAAGTGCTAAAGGCTGTGTCAAAATGCTTTGGCACTTCCTGGTACTTTCTTAACACCCCACCCCAGACACCAGAGCCCAAATAGCAGAAGGATGAGTGGAGGAGCCCTTTCTTGTTCTGGGCTGGAACGTGTACACATGACTAACCTCTCCTGCAGCCAACACTTTGGCCATGGTGGGGTCTTTGTGTCACTCAATACATAGACTGGAACATTCTTCAGAGGCAGCTGTGGAGCCACAGGGTGACGGATTTCAAGACCTTGACTGTGCCAACAGCCAAGGTCATGACTAGGTACTAGGACAAGAATTACCTACCCTGTACGCTGCAATCTGGTTGAGTCCCACTGTAGGAAGGATTGCACAACTACAAGACACATCTGAAAGTTTACTGCCTCAACTGGCAGGCAAGTGTTAATTCAATGAAGATGCCACAAAACAAAATCAAGAGGCTTGCTTTGATTTCATTTGCTAGCACAAACCAACTTTACCTTGCCCTTCAGGACAAGCAACCTCTCAGTACCCTGAGATGGTGTGACTTTGCAGATGTGCTAGGTTAGGAAAACACATTCTGGGTATCACCTTTCCTTTCCTCTTCCCCAAAATAATATGGTACATTTTAAACCCTAAAGAAGTCAGAAAGAAAGCCCTCGAGTCAGAGAGAGCTGCTCGGGGAGGCTGAGTATTTAAAGAGCTATCAGCCCAGGCTGTTGTTTTCTTAATAGGTCACTTGCTTAGACAAAGCCTTCATCAGGCTGCAAGGGCCATGAGCCCCCAAGGATGAAACTTAAGCCTCAGGTGTGGGGGGGGGTTCTTTAGAAGGAGGTTTGTGCTCAGTTTAGAGGGGACATTCCCAGGTGCCCTGCATGCCCAAAAAAGACAGCTCGTGGGTGAGCCCATCCCTTTTTTGCCCCCTGTGCCTTTTTGTCCTCTCTGGGAGTTGCCGGGAAGGTCCATCTCTGTCCCCATCCATCCCCTCCCCTATGCCCCAATCCTGGCCCCGGCCAGGCTGGAATGATGCACCAATGGCAGTAACGGTGTCGGATGTTGGCAGCGTCTTGCACCTCACTGCTGCAGTACAGAACCGAGCTGTGCCAAGGCGAGGCGTGTGGTGTGGTGCCAACGGAAAGCCCTTCCCCTGCCTGCACCATGAGGAAACCACCAATGCTGATTCCTCCCTGCATCCAGCGAACAAGCCCAGAGATGTTGGACAGTGAGATAACTTTAAAGAGGGAGAGCCCAAGCCCAGAAGAGGAGGAGGAGGAAGGTCCCTGTTGTACACGGCCATGCAGCCGCTGCCATTGTGTGCTCACCACGTGGCCAGCCATGCAGCTGTGGCCACTTTGACTGTTTGAACAGCAGGAGGAGAAACTGTTGGTCACTTTGCTGCTGAGAAAATCTGTGATGTTTTGAGTACACGGGAGAATTGAGCTGAGAAAGACCTTTAACTCTTAAATCTTCGGCAAATTGCTTGGGAAAAATGGAAGAGCCGAGATGGTGAGGGGTGGCTCTTCCCCTTGGGCTGCTAAGTGTGTGCTTGCATGCGTGACCCCTGCCTCAGAGACCCCAGCTGGAAACAGACTTACATAATTCTTTGCTCACTTTTCTCAGAAATGTATGTAACAGCATTGTGACAGAGGTTTCTGGTTGGTGTGTTCTAACTTGTTTGGGCCTTTTCTTCCTTCTGTACATAGCCATGGATTTAATAAACCCATTTTGTTTTCCCTAAGCTGCTCCACTGCCTGGTAGATTCGACCCCAGGCTGCACCTCGAGGCCTGGCTGCCTGCCTTTCTATTTCTGTTTGGTTTGAACCTGTCACAGCAGACACCACTCTCTGCTCTAGAAAATTTTAAGTATCGACCTGCTGAATCAAAATCTATTAAACTTGGGGTTGCAGTAGCTGTGTGTACTCGGATGGCCCCGCAATCCCAGCAGACAGGTGCTCTCTTACAGCCAAATGAATTTCTGCTTCTCAGAGAAACTGGTCCCAGAGCCCACATGGGCTCAGTAACACATGTCAGATCCTGCTTTTAGGGAGAAAATGTTGGGTTGTATTAGAAGAACTACACTGCTTGAAGTAAGCCCATTTTCAACACCTACACGTTCAACATTCAGGATAAATTTTAGAGGACAGTGCTAAGAATGATGGAGCCTTTGTGCATCATCTTTTATAGATGACACTGTTCACAGCATTCAGAGCTCAAGAATGCAAGGCTTCCGAAGTATGCCAGGCATCATTTTCATAACAAAGGTACACATGAAACAACCTTTAAGTTGCAGATGAATACACCAGAGCAGGAACAGTGAGCACTGGCCAATAATATGGGTGTATTTTCCTGCCTTCTAGGAAAGGGAAGGGATCAACTACCAAGAACCCTGAGTGACGTGTAGGTACACTACACAGGTACACGCACATCAGGGCAGCTCTGCTAATACTTCTCTAACAGAGCTGGTACACAAAATATAGAAGAGGCAGTCACAAACCAGCTTTAGGCTGGGTTTTTCTTTTCCTTTTCTCCTATGATTAAAGCTTAGAGGAGACAGTATACCTAGAAAACCAGAAGTAATTAAGCAGGTTAATAAGATCAGCAAAGTAAGGAATGAAAAAGTGAAGGAGACTGAAGGCTCCACACTTGTCTCCAGTCAGACTTTTTCCAGAGCTGGTGGAATCTCATTCTGTTTGTGGGACCTGCCTGTGTGCCCTGTTGCAAAGTGAGATTCACAAAAGCAAAGGCTTTTGTACGTATCTAAATGTAGAGCCTGTGAGCTGCTTTATGGCCTTGAACAGGAATGCTCTCAATATGTAGGGTTAGACAGGCACTAGTCTTTGCCAGACGATGTGTTGTTGTCAAGGATAAACACGAGGAGATGCATAGAAATTTCCAATTTCATGCACAGGCAAGTTTCAAAGCTTGCAAAAGTTAATGAAAATGTTCTAGTAGGTTTGTATCAGGCTCTTTTTGAGGTGAAAATGCACCATATTAATTATTTTCAGCAGAAATGGGTTCCTGGTGCCATCCAATCTCAGCTATAACCCCAGCGGCCCTCCCAAAGCAGAGTGACAGCTGAATCACTAACATTAAAATGGGGATGAGAAAAGGAAAATGAAAAAGAAACTAGGCTACTTCCCCTGAGGAGCTAAATACAGTATTTAATGGCACCTTTTTATAAGGTTAACAAATCAAATGCTTCAGCTATGAATTGTTGCCATCATTGCCATAATAACTACAATGGGATGACCCTGGGTGACCTACCTCCATCTAGGTTTTTTCCTCCTGTGACACACAAATAATGAGGAAGAGGCTGGGAGGTGGTGCAGCCTTTCACCATACTCTGGGCCTCTGGGGAGATGGGCAGCAACAGCCACATAAGGATTCAGCAGGACAAAGTGCAAACGCTGTCCTGAGAGCGGGTAGATAGCCAGAGGGAGCAGATGGGTCTCTTCCTGCATCTGCTGCAGCTGCCATCTTCGGCAGCTGTTGCCCCTGTGGCACTGTGCCTGCATGGGCAGGAACAGGCAGCACTTGGGCTCCTCGTTTAACTCAACACTGAAGAGCTGTCATCTCGTCCCCATCCCACCACCCTGAAATGAGTGTGTCAAAAGCAACTAAAGCCAGAACAGCAAGAAACCCTAAAGCTGCAAGCACAGAGGTTCATCTTTTTCCAATGCTGTAGAAGTGTTGGGCACTGTGGGCTCCATGTTCCTCATGAGTCACATTTTACTAAGCTGCATTTTAGTGAAGTAGCTTAATACAGGCATATGCCAAAGAGTACCTGTCCAGCAGCACAGCAAAGACTGAAGCTAATCTTCAAAAAATGAAACTGCAGCTACCTCCTGTATGAGGAGACCCTACGTGATTCAATAAGTCTATAACTTCTTCCCAGTGAGGGTGATGGAGCACTGAAGGGGGCTGCCCAAGGGGTTTGTGGAGTCTCCTTCTCTGGAGAGGTTTGGAGCCTGCCTGGACGTGTTCCTGTGCAATTTGATCTGGGACGTCCAGCTGTGGCAGGGGGGATTGGACTGGATGATCTTTCGTGGTCCCTTCCAATCCCTGGTGTTCTGTGATTCTGTGATGTACTCCTAAGGCAATATCACACAATCACAGAACCATCACTTGGAAAGGACCTCAAGTGCAACCCCCACCCCACTCCAAAGCAGGGCTGCCTACAGCACACTGCACATGGCTGCATCCAGGTGGAGTTTGAGAATCTCCAGAGCAGGAGACTCCACAGCCCTTCTGGACAGCCTGTGCCAGGGCTTTGGGACCCACACTGCAAATTTTTCCTTATTTCTAAATGAAACTTCTTGTGTTACAGCTTCTGCTCTCTGCTCCTTGTCCTATCACTGGGCACAACTGGAGACAGACTGGCACCATCTTCCCTACAGCCACCCTGCAGATAGTTGTAGGTGTGGATCAGGTCTCCTCCCGTTCTCTTCTCAAATCTAAACAGTTCCAGTTCTCTCAACTGTCCTCACAAGAGAGATGCTCCATATCCCTAATCATCTTCATTGTTCTCCTCTGGATTCTATCCAGTACCAGTAGTTCCCTGTCTCTCTTGAACAGAAGAACCCAGACCTGTACATGGTACTTCAGATGTGGCCTCACCTGGGCAGAGTAGAGGGGGGTATGATAACCTCTCTAGACCTACTGACCACACACTTCTTAACATAAGAATTATGGCACAACAGGGCAACATTTTTACTCATTTTCACCTCTCTCCTGCTGCTCCAGTGCCAAGCTCTATGCCAAGCAACAGCCCTGGCTAGGGGCTGCACTGGGTGAGCTGCTCTGCAGCCCCAATCCTCAGTGAAGGGTTCCCATTTCAGGAGCCAACTATGTAATCACCAATGCAACATGAATGCAGGGTGGTTTGAACCCTGCCTCTTGGACTGATAGCAGTCCCAAACATGGGAGGGCATGAGATACCAGCACACAGGGAACTGGGCCACCTGGGCATACAATGCACTTGGACTAACTTTCCCCCTTGGGGCTGATGCCAGAGAGTGCACGCTGGACACTAGTGGCACTGCATTTGTATGTCCTTTTTAGGAAGCTACTTGTTTTGAGTTCCAGAGTTTGACCTAACTTAGCCCTGCTTGCCAAACAAGCAAAATTTCTATTTAATTACACTCACACATGTCTTCAGCAGCCTCTCCATGCAGCTGGCTAAGAGCACCCCATCCATGCCTTATCACAAGCTCTGGCCGTGTTATGATGATTACTTTAGCATAATCCAAGCCGGATGCTGAATCGCAAGCAACTGCCGTTCGTGCAAAAAGTCTGGCTGACCTCTTCAGGACTCCTTAAGGGAGAGAAGGTTTGCAGGATTAGGACTGAAGCCTGGAGACGGGTCATGTCTTTCCTCTGCCCACTCCCTCACCCTTGGCTCTAACAGCCAGTACACACTGTCCTCTTCCTACTTTGATGCAGTCCTTAAGGCTTTGACCATGAATGAAGAAAAGCAGAATGATCAAGCTCTGTGATTCAGGGGGATTTAAAAGAGGGGAAAAAATGGCAACTGTTAGGCAGGATCTGCCAGGAGGAGGAGATGGAATCGGTCCGTGCGCCAAGAGGCAACAGTCCATAGTCTTTGAATTTCAAAGGCTTTCAAGAAAGACAACCTCAAGATGCTTTCACAAGCTACTTTGAAAGAGTGACAGTTTGGTAGCCTGCCATTTTTTTTTCTCCTTTATTCCACCTAGATAACTTTGGCTTTTAGACTTGGTGAAAAGCGAAAGAACTTCAGTAACTTTAAATAACTTCACTCCACCATTTACGGACAGTTAGCTGACAATTGGCTTTGGGTTGCTGCTACATATTGGGATGGTGCTTGGAAAAGAGACCCTAGGAATTATAATGCCATAAAACACCTCGGTTCTTCAACCCCACCCCATGGCTTTGATATGTCAGCCAGCAAATACTGAGCAGTTTCTTCTGCCAGGCCCCTACTCCGCCTCCCATTCCCTCCTCAGAATTAGGACACTGCTGGAACTGGGTGCAATGCTGTTTGCAACCGTGCATGCTTAAAATAAATTAAGAAGTCCTGTACACCCCCAGGATCATATTGCAGGCTGCCTGCAATCCAGCACCCTTACACTGCCCCAGAACACAAAGACAGAGCTTGTGTGTGGAGATAACTGTCCTGAAGACAAAAGCTACCAGTAACCCATTTTAAATGCAGACAGGGCAGGGGGGACCACAGCCTTATGAACATTTGACTTGTTTCACTCCCAGGTATCCACCCCGAGTCCCAAATGGGTGGAACTCATCTGGAGACAAGAGGCAGGCACAGCACCTGCAGCTCCCCTCCTGTAGGCAAGGAGTGACTCCACTCACACAACTCAGCCAGCACAGTCTGCTTGGTCCCAGCCACAGACCAAGAGGGGTCAGCATGAAGCTGGGCATGTTGGAGAGATCTCTGCACAGCTACAGCTCTGCACTGCTGAGGAGCAGCACCACTGGACAGGAGGTAACAGTGCCAGAGCCCAACTCCTGCAAATATTAATAGTTGTCACATGCACATCAGGAGGGACATCTACTGCCAATATCTCTTATCAACAGCAGATCTGGGACACTGCAACAGCATATTTTGCCAGGAGAGCATCGGAAAAAACCCTTAATCTACAACTCCAGTGCTGCTGACAACTGGCCCCTGCAGCATAGGACCACGGACATTGGTCCTGGTGACATGAACATCAGCTGTCAAGAGCTGAATCCCTCAGTTCCTGCTGACTCTTACTGGAGACAAGAGCAACCTGATGTATCACCTACCTTCTGCTGACGACAGGACTGAGGGCACTATTGAGGAAACACTATTGAGGAAATTCTAGAGCCTCATATGTCATGTCAATAGATCCTGCTGTTCTGGTGAGGGTTTTCAGCTTTTGGAAGTATGCAGAGACAAGGTGGAGGAAGAGTCCCACAATCAGCCACATCTGCAGGGTTCTCCATCCCAGAACCCAAGCACTGCACACAGGCACTTTGTGACCTAAATCACATCAGTCCCCCAGACTAGCAGTAGTTTTGAGAAACGCTCTGTTTCAGGAACATCCTGCAGGACCCAATCCATGGTCCTCCATGGCTATCCCAGCCAGACGGGTAAAGTGAAGTTTGGGACAGCAGCTCACAGGCGTTGTCAAGCACCGGGGAGGAGTGTTTTCCAGCACCAAGGAAAGGCTGGCAGGATCACCTTCCCCTGGGTACACAGCAACAGCTGCTAGTTTCAGAATGCAGCAGGATGCAGTGCAGGACACAAGGGTGACATCATTTGATTATCACCTCACTTCCCTCAGACTCAACTGGATTCCAATACAAAATTACTTTTTAGAATCCCTACAGACAAAAGCCCCAAACCCTAATTTATTACAGATTTGGGTGAAGGAGACTGGAGACTGTTATTTCTAGCCGACAAAGCCTTAAGAAAGCCCAAGTATTTGGAAAGCAAAACCACAGCAGAAATAACATGCACACACATTAGCAGGGAACGTCATCAACCTCCTGAAAAACACACTTAAAGGGGGGGTAGATTCTTCATTGCTCTAGGTTCTTACATTTAAGACTAGACATTCTTTCAAAAGTTGGGATGAAACTGAATTTGGGATTTGCTGCTGAAAGAACTGATGGGAGCACTTAAGCTTTTATTCCTGAAGCCTGTCCTTAAAACCTTCAAGTTTGTCCCAATGTCTGTACTTGGGAAGTTCAATGCTGCTTTGCTAATATGGGCAATTTGTAGTTATGAAGAAAGTAAAGAATTACTAGAGGGTATCAGGAGAGATGACATAAATACACTGAGGAAAGCAGTACAGGAAAACAAAATACAAGCCCTTCAAAATATTAAGCTGGTGGTCCACTGCTTTTGCTCTGGACATGAGAAACTAATAACATCATGTCTGGTTAGTCCATGCCACTGAGAGCCTGAAAGTAATTGATCTCGCCTCTGATTTCAAGTTAGCCATGGTGTTTTGTTTAGGAGAAGAGGTTCACATGACAGGTTAGAGCTTCTACAGGAGACCTTTTGCTGAAGTGGAGATAACCAACAGCAGGGATTCCCAGGCAGCTGCAGGTTGGTCAGCATCAGTCCAATGCTCTGCCGGGCACAGCACTTCTTCGTTAGATTTATGCAACTACAGGTATCAGTATTTACAGCAAAAGGCTTTTTTCACAGCCCTTACTTTGAATATCTGATATCCTGTATGAATTTTAATGGACTGTTGTACTGTCTGGTGTTCTTTAGCTTGTCATTTAATAAGTTGTACAGTGACAGACTAATGAAATACTGAGTGATTTGAGGAACCAGGAGGCACGTCACAGCAGCTTGTTCTATAAAGTAACAGGGCAATGCTTTTCTCTCCCGTAGCAAGGACAGCAACAAATAGGACATAGCAAGAGCACAACAGAACTGCACTGTCAGGTTTTCATTTTGTCACAGCCTTCGTAATCGAACTGAGGAACGTACCCAGCGAGGGGCCCTGCACTATCACTTCTCTCCCAGTGCAGGACTTCTGACTGACGTAAGCAATTGACTTGTCTGCTAATTTGATTTCTACAACTCACTGCGTTGGGACGTGACCGATAAGAGCTGACTAGCAATTCCCACAGATCGGGATTCTGCAGAGCCCTACGGGCCATGCACAGCGCAGCCAACTCCACCCAGCTCTCTCTGCACACGCCACTGTCACCCGCAAATCCGAGGCAGACACACAGGACACCCTATCAGCAGGACCATATGTGTCTGCAGAGATAGCAAAAGCCAGAGACTGCCATCATCCAGCCAAATAAACAACTTCACATACAAGAAATGACATGCAGCAAGGGAGATCCAGGAAAGGATGTGGTTTAAGTCTCCTAAACTCACAGGCTGCTGCTTCGAGTAACACCTCTAGTAGATGCAACCCAATAGCCACAGATACTTTCACGACACAGATTCCTGTTTTGGAGGAGTCAAAGTCAAGTGGGACAAAGCAGAGGAGATGGACTTCTCTGAAACAGATGCATCTAAACTGAAATGTCTATGTGTGTGAAAGGCTGTGGATAAATACTTTGCTAGAAGAGAAAGAGCAGTAAAATTGACAGCAGAAGGCAAGAGAGCAAGTAACATGAGTAATTTGAAAAGATTTGGTGGGGTAGGTGGGCAATAAATTACAAGCCATCTGGTCTGCAGAGATTTATGAAAGGCTGTCTGCCAGCGAGGTCAAGCAACTCCTCTTTCTGATGTGAGATGGGCAAGGAAGCACAAAGGGAAAGATTGTGATTCCTGTTTACTGGAAAAGTAGATTCCAGAAACCCTCAGAGAAGGCAGGACAGACTGCAATGGAGACTGCTCGAAAAACTCATGCTTTATGGAGCTCCATGCTGTGAGCCGAAGGCTGTGCCAGCTACCTGTGGCCATAAGTGCCTCTCACAAAGGATGCAGTACTGCTGCTGAAGGGCTGGGAGGTGCCTCACCTTACCTGTCCCAGAACCCGTCACAATCTCCTCCTGAAGGGCCAACAAAGATTTACTGCTTCACCCCAGCCTGTGCAGGGGTCAGTGCACAGCAGTGTCACCAGCGACCCACGCACTCCTTCACTCCTTCCCCAGCAGGGCTGCACCCCTTCTGCGTCTCCATCAGGGGTCAGGAACCGCAGCTCTGTGGGGTGGCATTTGGGGAACCCTTGGGTCCATCAGCTGCCCCACAAAACAGCTTTCTCAAATCAAAATACAGTTCACTGCTAACTGATACAAAAGAGGACTTTTGTCTCTCCTAGTTTGATCCTGCACCACCACATGTTTTGGGAGCTACTGAAAAGGCTAACTTGAAGGCAGGTGTCTGGTCCCAGTAAGCAGCTCCACAACAACTGCCTCCTTTCTGCCTGGAGAGGTTTTTTAACTGTTTATAGTTTCTTTGATCTGTTCCTTCTTACCATTGGCAAAACAAACTGGAGCTAAGGAGGTAGGATCTTCCCAGTTAATAGCTTCAGTGTTGTATCTTAATCCCCCCTGAGGCATCTTCACAGAGTCTTTTTACCAGCAGCCACTGTGTTGCCTGCCTGGTTGGTTGTACAAGTACTGGGCTCCTCAGTTCAAGAGGGATGTGGAGCTGCTGGAGAGAGTCCAGCGTAGGGCAACGAAGATGATAAAGGAGG
>JAOXOE010056069.1:0-33428 GCA_028565055.1 Phoeniculus purpureus | reverse complement strand
TAAATATGTGAAGGGTGGGTGTCAGGAGGATGGAGCCAGGCTCTGCTCAGTGTCATCTAGTGATAGGACAAGGGACACCGGGTGTGAGCTGGAGCAGAGGAAGTTCCTCATAAATATCAGAAGGACCTTCTTGCCAGTGAGGGTGCCAGAGCCCTGGAACAGGCTGCCCAGGGGGGTTGTGGAGTCTCCTCCTCTGGACACATTTCAAACCCACCTGGACATGTTCCTGTGCAGCTGGATCTAGGGGATCCTCATGTGTCAGGGGGTCTGGACTGGCTGAACTTTCAAGGTCCCTTCCAATCCCTAATGATTCTATGACTTGGTCTAGGGGATACTGCTGTGGCAGGGGGATTGGACTGGATGATCTTTCAGGGTCCCTTCCAATCCCTAATGCTCTGTGATTCTGTGATCTCTCAGCAGACCAGGTTGCCCAGAGCCCCAGCCAGCCTGACCTTCAATGGCTTCAGGGATGGGGCAGCCTGTTCCAGGGATCCCCAACCCTCAGCTTCAACAACTTTCTCCTCCTGTCCAGCCTCACTCTGCCCTTCTCCAGCTTCAAACCATCACCCCTTGTCCTGTCGTTCCCTGCCCTTGGGAACAGCCTCCCCCAGCCTCTCTAAGGTCACTATAAGGCTCCCCAGAGCCTTCTTCTCCCCAGGCTGAACAACCCCAACTCTCAGCCTGTCCCCAAGAGCAGAGGGGCTGGAGCCCTCTGAGCACCTCTGCTCTCTGAAGCATCCTCCCTGCACTCACCCGATCCCACTTTCCCCGTCGGCATTAGGAGAGCAGCTCTGGGTTTGCAGCAGGGAGGGCAGGAGGCTCCTCATCTCTGCTGCAGGGAAGGGAGCGCAGGAGCAGGCTATAAACACCCGCAGAGATTAGCGCCTGCACCCCGCTCCGCCCCGGGGAGAAGGTGTTGAGCGTCACCCACGGCCCGCCTGCCCTTTCTCTCCCGTTCCCAGTCTCCGCAGCCAGCACTTTGATTTCGTTCCTCCCTCCGCCCCCGAACCTCCTTGAAAAGAGGGGGGGAAATAATGGAGCCTTTGTTGGGTCGCAGCGAGCGAGGAGCCGCCCGGCGGGCAAGGGGGCTGCGCCGGGCACAGCCGCCCGCCCGGATTAGGACATTCCAGCAGCTCAAGGGAAGTCGGATCCCGCACCCCCGCCGCCTTGTAAAAGGACCCTGGGCTCGCTGAACATCCTCACCCACACCAAGAGAAGCAGCCTCCACACAAATAAACCCCCCCCCAACACCCACCCTGCTGACTTCCCCCACTTTTATGTAAATGACTACCAGTAGCCGCTCGGGTTCCGCTCCCGGACAGATACATACAAATAGGAAATAGCTTCGTATTTACATCATTAAGTTAATTAGGTTCTGTTAAAAAACCAAAGACACCCCCCAAACCCACCCCCCCCAGAACAGAACAGTGTCCTATGTACAGGCAGCAGAGGGGAGCGCGCGCCCCCGGCGCACACTGACAGTGTAATGGACACCAAACGTTCTCCCCGGCCCCGCGGGCCAGCGGCTACCAGTGGAACCGGTCGCAGGCTCCCGCTCTGGGCTTTTCTCTCTGCTCAGAGGGAAGAGGAGCTCTGTGCTCCCGGCGAGGTGAGGCTGTGTAACGTACACTACCGGCGCTCTGTGGATCCCGGCGGACAGGCGCGGGACTGGCACAGGTCTCGTGGGGGAGAGGAGGCTGCTGGATGCTGTCAGCGCAGCGGCTCCGCCACGGCGCCAAGCGGCAGCGGTTGGGAGGCTGGAGCAGCACCCCGAGGCTGGAGCAGCACCCCGCTCTCCCGAGGGGGTCCTTCAGAGAGCCCCGATGCCAAGCGGCTGGAGCCAGCCCGGGGGGGTTCACACGATGCTGGCCAGCTCTGTGTTGTCTGACTCCGAGCTGCTGTTGCTCTCCTCCCTGCGGGTAAGAGAGAGGGGTTCAGGGAGGGGTGGTGAGGCATGGCGTGAGCCACAAGGGCAAATCCTGGCCCCCGAGGAGCCTCGGAAGGGCTCAGCAGGGGCGGTACCGCCTTGCGCAGTCGCCAGACGAGTTTGCTTCAGCAAGTGGGGCAGCGTCTTGTTGATCTCACACGTGGGATTGCTGCTTCTTTGGAAGTCAGGGCCAGGGAAAACAAGCCAGCCCTTCCCTCACCCCACCGCCTACGGGGCAAATCCTGGTGCGTCCCAGCCTGCCTGAGCCTGAGCCCGCTCCCACGCAGCCCGTGTGCTGGCTACCTCCACGGCACGGGCCGACAGCTCACCGTAGGTCCTGCAGGGCTTTCTTGTTCTTCCTCCGCTTCTCCTCGTCGATGGGGTAGAGCTTGAACAGCAGCAGCCCTAGCAGGATCAGCCCCACGGGCACAGCCGACACCAGCATCTTCAGGGTGATGTTCACCTTGCTGGGCTGCGAGCAGCCCCGCGTCTGGTAGCCTGCAAAGCTGTGCGCAGAACAGGGACCGTGAGGTAAAAGCACGTGGTGGCCACCAACGTGACCCTGTGCAGGGAGCTGTCTGGAGCCACAAGTGGCTTTTGAACCGCTGCCCGGCTCCCTGCCAGCCTTTGGGAAGCAGAGATGTGGGAATTCCCTCCCCTCCCCAGGCGAGAACTCACTCCAGGCTGAGCGTGGAGATGCCCAGGGAGACCCCAGAGGTGAATTTGGTGAAGAAGACGTAGAAGGAGAAGAAGATGGCTTCGTGGCCATGGGAGTCGGGGTGCTGCAGCTTGAAGTCGTCGATGACATCCGGCAGCATGGACCTGCGCAGAGAGCAAGCGCTGCAACAGAGCCGACACAGCACCTCCGCTCCCTGCGGAGAGGATTTCCCTCCAGGAGCTCCATCCTGGGATGAAAAGGCTGCCCAGTGTTTTAATTCCCAAGGATTTCTAAGCGCTGCAGCTGGCCCTCGGGAAGCACCTGCCCGGCTCTCGGGGCGCAGCGCTGAGAGCCCCAGGAGCTCAGACTCACCAGGGCAGGAGGAAGGCGGCTGCGACGCTGATCCCCGCTGCGACGGCCACGATGTAGGTGACGATGAGGTTGCTGTCCAGCACAGCCACCAAGATGAGGAAGGGGATGGCAGACTGGGCAGAGGACAGAAACCAGCTTGGGTCAGCCGTGCCTGACGCAGACCCTTCTTCCCCTGGCCTTTCCCCTTCCCTCCTGTGCCTGCCAGCCTGATGGCCAGGGAAGCAGCTCTGGCTTCCTCCCAGAACTCCACAGCAGCCACTTCTGCTGGCCTTAGCCACATCCTGACAGCACAAACTGCAGGTTGAGGAACAGGCACCAAACCAGCAGCTGCAGCAGCAGCCCAGTGCTGGACCCTCTTGAGGGACATGGATGTGCTCACCCCACACGGGAATCAACCCCCCTGCACTTGAGGGGACCCCACTCACCGAGATCCCCACGTAGACAGCAGTCTTCTTCCCAAAGCGGGTGAGGAACCACTGCCAGAGCGGGATGGTCAAGGTGGCCGAGAGCTACAGGAAAGCAACGGGGTCACAGAGTCACTTTGCCGGCCAAGCTCTTCCCAGCAAGGAGCAGCTCCTGGGCATCACCCCAGCAGGTACGTGGGGCCACCTCCTCGCTGCACAGAGCACCCTAAGTCCTCAGGGCACCCAGCAGGTGCCACCTGCCCAAACAAAGGCAGGACTCGCTCGGTCCTTGGGACTGGGAAAGGGACCTGATCCCATCAGCGCGTGGCCAAGCGCCAGGCTCCGCGGGGACCTTGGCACCTTGGTCCTCCCCACCCCATTGAGCAGGGAGGGTGGGAAAGGTTCCCAGGGACGAGGCAAGCTGGAGAGGGCTCTCAAGGAGCTGTTTTGCTCCATCTTCCTGGTAGTAAACACGGAGATCCTTTTCTCAAGGCAGGGGGAAGGGAGATAAGTGGCAGGATTTGGACAAAAGGCCCCCGTGACTCCTGGTCTCCCCCGTCTGTGGCCGCCTTCACACGGGAACAAAGGCCCTGCTGTTCCTGCCAGCCCTCCCGGTCTTTGCAGGACATTTGGCAGCTCCTTCTCACTCCCTTCCTCCCAGGAGACCTTCGGTCACTGTCCCCACAGCACGACCAACCGTCGCAGTCCCGCAGCCTCCATCCCCTCAGCCTGCCCATCCCATGCCAGCTCCTGGGATCCCACAGGGCACATCCCGCCGCAGTCCCGGCCCCGAGGGGCTCCACGCACCATGATGGCCAGGAGGATGTTCTGGAACTCGTTGCGGAAGCCCAGGGTGTAGGTGCAGAAGAGGGCGAAGTTACCCTCCAGCAGCTGCACAGGAGGGAGAGACAGTGGTTACGGTGGGGGAACGGGCACCCCAACCCAGCCCAACGTGATGTCTCCTCCTCACGGGGCTGCACCCGAAGCTCAAGCAGAAGAAAGCAGCTATTCACTGACCCTGCAAGAGCATGAGAGCTCCTTCCTCTCTGCCTGGGGGCAGCTCCAGCTCACTGAGCTGCTGCCTCACATGCTCCCAGCCCACCAGCACCTTATCTAGGTCCTACACTGCTCATCCCCCAGCCAGCCCCGAGCTGCGCGGCTGCTCCCTCTCGCCAGCCCGCCTGCGCTTACCATGAAGGCCAGCGAGGTGAAGAGGAAGCCGGCGATGAGCTTGATGTAGGCACCGTGGTTCATCACCAGCTTCAGCCCCTGGAAGAAGGAGCTGGGTTGGTCCGACTGGAGCTCAGAGGACTCTGGGGGAGCAGAGCACAGCGTTAGGCCACCCTTGGGTGCAAGGGGTGCAGCAGTGTCTCCTGCCAGCTGCTGAGCACCCTGCACGAAGCCCTGCGATCCCACCCCACGGCGATGCTCAAATGGACCTCAAGCTCCCTCAGTGGGGAGGGGGTGGCCTGGCTGATTCACCCAGGATAAGCAGAGGTGGTCACAAGGCAGAGGGAGAGGAGGACAGAAGCTACTGGACTCTGGATATCACCTCAGCCCGGGATGCCCTAGCTGGCACGAGCAGCCTTGACCAGCCAAAACTGCTGCAAGATAACCTTTATCTCTGTCAGTGCAGAGCAGAGAGCCGAGTCCTCAGGGCTGTGCTGCAATGAGCCCTGGAGATGCTCTTCCCTCCTGCAGCACCTTCCCCAGACCCTCCCTGCCCTCTGCTCCTTCAGGGCTTGACCCATAAACCAGGGGCTGAGAGCCCAGGCAGGCTCCTGGGCAGAGCCACAGCAGTGCCACCAGCCCAGGGTACTGCAGCAGCCCTCGAGCCTCACCTTGCTTCTCCCGCACGCCCACCGACAGGATCAAGGCACAGAGGATGTAGAGCCCCCCGATGACCCCCGCGGCGATCATGTAGGCGTTTCTCTGTGTGAGAGAAGGGGAGCAGTGAGGGAGGGTCTCCCCCAGGAGCCGATCCAGCCAAAAAGGAGCTGCCAGCGGGTTCCCCCCCAGCTCCCATCTAGCTTACGGTGTCTGTGAGAGAGCCGGTGTCGTGGGTCATGTTTAGCTCCTCCATGGCCACCGAGGAGTTGGTCATCCCGATGAAGCGGGGGTTCTCAATGCAGGGGGTAATCACTTTGCCCACGATCTGGCCCTGGATGGCCGTGCCCAGCACAGTGCCCAGCACTTCCACTGTCATTCCTGCAGGGAGAAGCCAGCGAGACTGAGCTCAGGGCACCCATGGCAGGGCACAGACCCCTTCTTCACAGCAGAGACTGAGGGACTGAGCTCAGGGCACCCATGGCAGGGGTGCAGACCCCTTCTTCACAGCAGAGACTGAGGGACTGAGCTCAGGGCACCCAGGGCAGGGGTGCAGACCCCTTCTTCACAGCAGAGACTGAGGGACTGAGCTCAGGGCACCCATAGCAGGGGTGCAGACCCCTTCTCCACAGCAGAGCCTCCCCGGCTGCAATTCATTGCCCTTCACCCAGGACATGGATCACAAAATCCCAGACAGGCTCAGGTTGGGAGCGACCTCAGAGCTCATCTCCCCCAACCCCCTGGCAGCTGCAGTGACGCCTCTCAGCTGGACCTGGTTGCTCAAAGCCTCATCCAGCCTGGCCTTGAGCACCTTCTCAGCCTCTCCAGGCAATCGATTCCAGAGTGTCTCCACCCTGGCACTGAAGAACCTCCTCCTCAGATCCAGCCTGAGCCTCCTCTCCTTCTGTTTCAAACCATCTCCCCTTGTCCTATCGCTGGATCCCCTTGGGAAGAGCCACTTGAAAGTGAACCAGCTCCTGCATCCCCCTCCAGATCACCCAGTGATGAAGCCACAGGGAAGGACAGCGTCTGGTGGGGAAACTGAGGCAGGGCGAGAGGCCAAGGGCTGGTCAAGCTGCTCCCACTGCCCCACGACAGAGCAGGAGACTCAAGAGCTCAGCTCCCCATCGTGTGCTCTGAGCATTTGGCCACAGCAGGGACCACCTTGCCATCAGCCCAGCCCTCACCAAACCAGACAAGGAGGAGCCAGGGAAGAGGAACAGGAAGAGCTTGACCAGCTGCAATTCAAGCCCTGCCTGCTGTTCATCACCCACCATCCCTGGGGTGGGGTGGGATCAAAGGAGCCCTCTCAGGAAGGCATCTGGAGGAGGATCACAGCTCAGAGCTGCAAAGTCGCCGAGCTCCAGCTGCTCCTGACTGTGGGAAGGGAAGGAAACTCTCTTACGGTAGGCAGTGGCCGAGTCCCGCTCGCTCTGCTCCCTGCTGATGAACATGGTCAGCGCTGAGTAGGGCACGTGGAAGCACTGCAACGGCACGAGGAGAGGGAGCTCAGGGCTGGGAACCTGCCCCTCTAAATGCCCTCACTGAGGTGAAGGCAGGGATCCCCCCACTACCCCGGCTCCATCCCTCAAGTTGTGCACAGAGCCCGACTCACCGTCACGAGGGTCTGGAAGATGCAGTAGAAGATGAGGTACCACATCACTTGGCCTCTGGAGATGTCTGGCACGAACCAGATGAGGAAGTAGGAGATGACAGCAAACGGGGTGGAGAAGATGATCCTGTGGGAAGACACCAGGGTTACCCTTCTCCCTGCTGCCACACAGCCAGTGGGGTTCAAGCATCTGCTTGTGGGGGTCCTGAGTGCCCTGGGGTGGTCCATCCTGCCTCAAGCCTTGGGCAGCAGGTGGTTGTCACAAGGGTGATGGAGGCCAGGCTGGAGGCAGCAGCTCTGCTCTTACAAGTGAGAAGAGGAGCAACTGGCTCAGACTTCCATCCCAGCTTCTACAGAAGCTGCTCCTGCCTTCAGCTTCCACCCCCAGCCCCAGCCTCTCCCCATATAGAGCAGCACCGCTGTGTGTTCAGCAGGATCTAATCACCCCTCCTGTCCCAGTAAGGGCTGGGGAGCAGCGAGCCAGCTCCACCCCAGCAGCCAAACGCCTCTCACCAGTTTGGCTTTGCAGCCAGCCCCCCATAGCTCTGACCCTCTGGTCACCTCTGTTCTGCTGCTGGCAGGAACGGGGCACCCAGCAGCCAAGAGCAGGTTGGATCCTTCTGCCAGCCCTGCCCAGCTCCCTGGAGCTGGGGGCACTGGGATGCAGAGCGAAACAGCATCCAGGGGGGATTACTCAAGCCCTGGCAACAGCCCCAACAGGACCAAACGGCAACGGAACAACCCAGAGCCACCAGGGCATCTCTCTGTCACTTCCAGCTCTTCCCTAACCCTTGTCCCACTGCAGCCCAGCCAGGGGACAGCTCTGCCCAGCACCCTGGGCACCACCAGCACCCCGGGCACCAGAGGAGGGCACAGGAGGAGGTGGAATCCCCCTGTCGCAGAGCAGCTGTGGAGGGGCTGCATCCACATCTGTCCCGTGGGGACTTGCCAGCAGCGCTCGCCGGGCTGCGGGACGGAGCCAGGGGCTGCCCCTCTGCGGCTCCGCTGCCAGGGCACAGCGGGATCTTTGCGTCGGCGCTGACGAAGTGGGCGGGGCAGAGCCTGGGGAGGGGGAGGAAGCGAAACCCGCATCTCCATGGGCAGCAGAGCGAGGCGGGACAGGCCAGCACCTCCTCACACTAGGTAAGGTGTGTCCAGCACTGCCACACCAGCTGCCACCCCACCATCCGCGTGCTCGATGGCCTTCGTCCGCAGGAGGTGCCCGGCGGCCTTGTTCATCACCAGCTCCTTGCCCTGCCTGCCAAAGGGAAAATGAACAGGGTGAGACTGAAGTGCTCCCAGAAATCAGGGCCGAGAGGCTCCATGTGGCTGTTACACCAGCAGCCACCAGCTGTGGGGTTTTTCAACCTCTTGTTTGGTGGCTGCTGACGGGCAGAGACTGAACTGTCACATCTGTCCCTGGCACCTCCCCTGTGCTCAGGCAATGCTCCCACCCCAGTGTGGCCAGAGCCAGAAAGCAGCTTGAACCACCGGCACGTTCCTCACCTGACATAGACCCCGAAAATACCCAGCTCTGAGATGCACTCGGACTCCTGCAGGGGACTGTGAGCCCGCAGCAAGTAGTTCTTCGCTGGCTGAGGTTTGATCTTGTCCATCAGGATGTAGGAAGTTCTCTCAGGGCTGTCTCTGATCTTCTCCAGAACCTGCTTGAGCTCTTCTCCATAGAGATTGTTCCCTAACAACAAACGCAGCACGTCAAGCACAGCAGTGCCCCAGCCCTGGCAGCGTAATAGGCCCAGCCTTTGCTCCCCACGTGTGGCTAGGGCTGCCACAGCCAGCTCTGGGGCACAGGGAGCTCCTGCTGCAATGGCCAGTCCCCACGTAGCTACAAGCCACCCCACCATGTGTCCCTCAGCACTGGAGCTACTGCTGGGCACAGCCACAACCAGCAGTGCAAACCCACCCGGGCCCAGCTCAGCTCTCACCTCCACCCTCACGCTGTGGCTTCAGCACGAAGCGGTCAGGGTCAGCGATGGCCATCGCAGCGATCCTGTCACCCTCCTCACCCTTGCAGGGAAGGATAGAAACAGAACAGCGTCAGGGAGGAGCAGGAGCTCCTTGACAGATCCCTCTGAGCAGGGGTCCCCCAGAATCACAGAACAGTTTGGGCTGGAAGAGACCTTCAAGAGCATCGAGTCCACCCTTTTCCCAGCCCTATCAGCACCAGTGAACCCTGTCCCCCAGCACAACATCTACCCTTCTCTTCAACACCTCCAGCGATGCCCTCCCTGGGCAGCTGTTCCAGTGCCTGACAACCCTCTCATTAAATAAATTCCTCCTGACATCCAGCCTGAATGATCCCAGAGCCCTCAACAAAGTCCTCTTGTCTCCTTAACCAAAGGGAAACACCTGCGGGCCGCTGCTCCTGCTGCCACTCACCACGTCCAGCGAATAGAGTCCAGCAAACGTCGCCCTGATGCGAGCAACGGCCTCGGTGCGGCCGGGCAGCAGCTTCTCCAGTGTCCCTGGCCGGCTCAGCTCCTGCTGGACTTTCTTGGTGCCCGCGAGTTGGGTAGCAATGTCAGGGCACTTCACCGCCCTCGATCTCTCCAGCAACAACCTTGCCTCCCAGTTCTGAGACAGAGGGGGAGAGAAGCGGTTTTCTCCCCCCAATTCCTGTTCAGGTGCTGACACCTGATTTGCCCCCCTGGCAGGAATGAGGGGTGTGAACAGCACTGCACAACATGGACTTCCCACCGACAGCCTTTGTGGGCACCTCCTCCCCAGCTTGTGCGGTGCTGCCACCTCCAGACACCAGCAAGAGCTGCCCTGGGTTTCTGTTCCTGCAGCCCAGCAGCAGCACTGGGATCACTGAATAGTTCAGGTTAGAAGAGACCTTCAAGATCATCCAGTGCAACCGCTAACCCAGCACTACCAGGGCACCACTAACCCATGGCCATGGCTCGCGTGGACACCACCACTGCCCTGGGCAGCCTGTTCTGATGCCCAGCCACCTCGTCACTTGCCACTAGGGAGAAAAGGCTGCCCTGCTCCTCGCCCCTGGCAGAGGGCAGGTGGTGACCTGCAGGTACCTCTGCAGGTACTAACACCAGGGTTAGCCCACAGCTGGCAGGAAGAGCTGCACCACATCAGCTGCTGCAGAGGACAGCCTCTGGTTTCTCTCAGTGCCAGGGACACCCATGGGTGCTGCAGAGTTTCCCAGTGCTACCAGGGCTAACCTCACCCAGGAGAGGACATACAGACACCCCTGGGGTGTTCCCAGCTGGCTGGGCAAAGCTTCTGTGAGCAGAGCAGATGGTACTGACCTGCTGGTCATAGTTCTTTGGCACGTAGCCCTCTCTGTAGTAGACCACGGCAACCTCCTGGGCGTCCCTGCAACACAAACCAGAACCACTCACAGAACCTAACTGCACCAAGGGGGCTGCAATGGGGTCAGTGAGGCACCGTGTTGCAGCATTTGCCTCTTCTCCTTAGCCTCATGGCCTGTTGAGCTCCCTGGCTCCTCTCCACAGCCCCAGATGACTCCTCTTGTCCTGAGATACAGCGAAGTAACACCTGGCCTCTGCCCTCACTAACTGAAAACTCAGTAACGCAGGCACCCAGCCCAGCAGAGAGGCAAGAACCGGAGTTTTCTAGGAGCTTCTGCCACCAGGAGCCAGGCCTGAAGCTGGGAGAGAGCAGGGTCCTTCTCTGGAGGCAATTCAAGGCAGGACATCCACCCCACAAGCTGCCCAGAGCAGGGCTGTTCCTGCTCGCCAACCACACAAACTGTGTGTGGGGTGAGGGAAAGCAGTGCAGGATCCACTGCAAAGGCACTGGGCAGGGAGAGGAGAGGCTGCTTGAGAGGAAGCAGCAGGCAGATGCTTTCCCCTGAACTGTCTGGTGGTGACAAACGTCTGTTAATTAAAGATGGAGGAAGCAGAGGTCAAACCATGGAAGAACGAGCCCAGCTATAAATAAAACACTGGCATGAAGCCACATCTTGCTTTAGGTTTGCACAGCTCTGAGCTCATTACCCTGGAAACAGGGCAAATCACAGAACGACTGAGGCTAGAAAAGCCCTCTGAGCTCATCCAGCCCAGACCAGGACCTAACATCACCCCAGTGGCCACACCAGGGCATTAAGGGCCACAGCCAGGCTGCCCTTCAACACCTCCAGGTATGGGGACCCACCACTGCCCTGGGTAGTCCAGTCCAGGCTCTGGTCCCCCTTTCCCTGAGGAAGGGCTTCCTGACATCCAACCTAACCCTCCCCTGGCAGCTTCAGGCCCTGCCCTCTTGTCCTGGCGCTGGTTGCCTGGGAGAAGAGCCTGACCCCCATCTGACTACAACTTCCCTTCAGGGACTTGGAGAGAGGGAGAAGGTCCCACCCTCCCTGAGTTTCCTCCAGGCTAAACACCCCCAGCTCCCTCAGCCTCTCCCCATCAACCTTTCCCTCCAGTCACTTCCCCAGCCTCGTTGCTCCTCTGGATCTGCTCTAGCTCCTCAATCTCCTTCTTGAAGTGAAGGGCCCAGCACTGCCCCCAGAACTCAAGGGGAGGCCTCCCCAGTGCCCACTACAGGGGGAGAATGCCTTCCCTAGTGCTGCTGGCCACACTATTGCTGATCCAAGCCAGGATGCCACTGGCCTTCTGGGCACCCTGCTGGCTCCTGTTCAGCCACTTGTCACCCAGTACTGCCAGGTCCCTCTCTGCCAGGCTCCTTTCCATCAGTTGTTTGCTAGTTTTCAACTCACTAAGCACTAAGAAAACAAATTTCAGCACAAGAAACAGCTGCACCTAAAGGAAGTTCTTCACTGATACCAAAGGAGTGTCTCCAACACCACTCCTCAAAGTACTCCCAGAAGCAGCTCAATCAAAAGAATTTTAGTTCACACAATGGAAAGAATGAGGGCTGGAACCTCACCCAGAGATGGCAGAACCGACATACTCTGGTATCTGAGCCCAATGCTGACTTGCTCTTCCTGCCCCGCAGTGCTGAGACACCATCAGTAATGAGCCGGTGACTGAAGAGAGGGAGCCACAGCACAGGAGACTGTGACCTTCTGTACAGACCATGAATCTAACAAGGCCTAGTTCTTGCTCTGAATCTCTCCTGTCCTAAGCATGGCACAGCACAGCATCCTGCACTGCCCAGTCAGGATGCAGCAGCATGGTGCCTCAAAACAGGTTACCGCAGAGCTAAATTAAAACAAAGAACCGATGTGACTGCCTGGATCATAATTTATCATTTTGTATTTTGGGAAGTCAGTGATGATTCATTATGAATCATTTGGATCCAACGCAGTTTATGCAGCTCTCAGAGTCTCGGCCATGAGAGCCCAGGCAACACAAACTTAATTTTTAGATTTGGTCATTATTTGGCGTGTTTTTTTGCAATCATCACAAAACCAACACACTCCACGTTACTCAAGGACGTGTGCAGCTGACACCTTAGAATCAACAACCTCAGTGATGCAAGGTGGCCTCTGAACTCGTTCCCTCACAGGACCACTAGCTGTGGGCAGCTAAGCAAGCTGGTGACACAGCTCCTTGTCCACAAAACTCCACAAACATCTCCTGTTCTAAATTTCACTGCTGGTGGATGCTGTCACACGTCGGATCCTGTGCAGCCCTCCTTAATTTCCCACCAACCGGAATAAAAATAGCAGCTGCAAAGTGCTTCCAAGGGTTCAGTCTTAAAGTCAGGACTCAGAATCCTGTATCTTCAAAACATCGCATCTGCAGATGGAGTCAAGATGACAGGTCGAGCTTTAAGAATAGAGGCAGGTCAGTGCCATCAAGAGCAGAAGTCACCCCTAAGAATGAAATGGCTCAGGAAAAGTAATTTTTAAGTCAAAGCAGTGCTGCCAGGAAAATCAAGGGGAAGGTTCCACCTTGTACCCGCTGTCCATAGCTTTACCAAGAGTGTAACCTAAGACTGAAGGGCAGGGTGGTGTATTGAACCCTAACCTAGGAGCAGAAGGAGCTGTACCCATCCTATACCTTGCATGAAGCAAAGGTGAAGGGCTGGTAGCTGAGCACAGGTACAAACCACCCACCAGCCTCATTTCACAGCACAGCCCCACAAGGCTACACATCCCCAGCTCCCTCCCAACCCTTAGCAGCTCTATCTTTCATGGCTGGCAGCCACTCAGCTCATCCACAGTTTCTGAAGGCAATTACTTCTCACATTATGTCAGGATCCGGGAAAGGCTCTCCTTTAATTACAACAACATGTGCAGCACTGCAAAAGCAGTTCCTGATCGCTGCCTTCTCAAGGAGGCTCCACTTCTCCAGGAAAACATTTGCTTTCCCAACACAAGAAGTGCTTTTCACTCCACACGGGGATTTTCGAATGGCCCTGCCAAGTCATAGCAGTGGCTGTGCCAAATCACAGCCCAGTACAGCGCCGGTGCAGCAAGGGAGCAGCACAAGAGCAGGACTGCACACCACCAACCACATCTGGAACCAGAATGCTGCTGGAGCTGAAGCCTAAGTACCACTTAGAGAACACACAGACAAGAACTGCTCTGGAGGACATTTTCAGGCAATAAGGCAGAAATCAGACACTATTTCCTTTTGGTTAGTGGCACTGACAGCTGTAATTACCTGTTTGCAAAATCAATCCTTCTAACAGTCAATCTGAAGACAAGATAATGAGACAAAGCTCATATTTGCTCTTAATATTTGCTGAGACAGACAAGATTTCCATTAATTCCCTGTTTTTCTCAATTATTTGGGATTCAGACAAGAATAAAACTCTTGTTGACAAAACAGAAGCAAACAGAAATTTGCCTGACAGCTGGTAGGCTCAGAGTAGCCACTGTATGCAGTTACTCCTGGCTGTCTCAAGACAATGGAGCGCCAGCCCAAAGCTTTCAGGACTGAGACTAGTGTTTAAATAAGAGACAGAATATACAGGTCCTAATCCTCATCGCTGCTCGCAGCCCTTCATCTTCCATCATCTCCATTTCCAAGACAATACAAGAACAACAGACAATTCTCAGCCCAGTTTCCAGACTAACAAGAGAATCCACTGTAGGGTTTACGTTACCAACTCTGTTACCTGGTGAAAGATCAAGAACAGCCCAAACTCGTTAGAGATCTTCCTAGCATGTTCGACATGCCTCAGCAGGGTTTGCCTTTTCTAGCACTGTCTGGAGCAGTGGGAACCAACACACAGGCTGCCTCAACAAACCCAACGTCCTCTACTGCGGCTGCACCACAATGGCTCACAGCTTGAATTTATATGACAACAGCAGGGTAGTGTCCCTGTCACTTGAGGGTGAAGGAGAAAGATTTATGAATAGCTAATCAAAGACCTTGTTTTGAAAACAAACAGTTTGTATAGCTGCTCCCCCCCCAAAAATGCTTCCACAATCCAGAAAAAACAAGGAGTCAATCCACCAACACTCCTACAGCACCAAGCCAACACCAACAACTCACCACACAAGAACTAGGCATCAATAAACAACATCCACATTCCCCCGTGGATCAAAACACAATTAACATTAAAGGCTTCAGCTCTCAGGGATAAGAAAGAGGCTGCACAATACGCAAAAGGATGCTCTGGATGATAAATCTCACCAAGCATTAAATTCACACCTCAACCACAGCGGTTTTCATAGTCGGGTCCACACTGCTTTCCCACAAACATGCTCTGTGTTTTACTGGCAAGGCATTTCAATATGTAAAACGGCCTGGCCAGTGACAGATGTGAGTACAAAGCAGGCGATCTGCCACAAAAGGATTAATACATTTTGCAAGTTACTGTCTGGCAAGCTGTCAAACGGTATCTTTATTGGTTTATTTTATGATGGCTGTAAATAAGCCCAGTGGCATGCAACCCACATTTGCGTGCGGAGAACTAGAACGATGTCAAATATCCCCTGGCTGCAGCCAGAAATTTGGCCTTCACAGAGGTCGTTTGAGAGTCCATCCTTGGCTTCTCCCGTGCTCCAGGAGTTAAGACACACTGATGGTGCTGAGCAAGAAGACGTCCTTTGAGGAGCGATCGCTCTGACTACTCAACACCCACCTGCACAAACCCATTTCAGCCCATTTTCCACACTTGCCCAAGGCTTCCCCCCTGGGCACAACTGCAGCCTGACTCTGCTTTGGCTCTTCCCAAATCCCCACCCCAGCCAAGTGGCCACAGGCTCCGTGGCCTCACCCCTAGCCTGGTGACAGCTGTCAGCAACCCCTTGCCCGGAGCTGGCACGGGAAGACCTGGGGAGCCCAAGGCTGAGGGGACAGAGGCACAGGGGATAGTAGAGGTTCAGGGCAGGCAGAGGCTGAGCAAGTCCAAGTCTGAGGGGCCAAATGCTCAGAGGAAGCAGCCCGCTCATGGCACCGTGTGTTGGCACCGAGGCACCCCCCGAGCAGCCCCGCGGCCCCGGGCCGGCCATGGCAGCGGCGATGGCAGCAGCGGCGATGGCAGCAGCGACGGGCGCTCACCGGGCCGGGCCGGGCCGCCATGTTAGCGCGGCCCAGTGGCCGCGTCCCTCGGTGCCGGCGGCCGGGCCTAGGGCCGCACCCTCCTGCCCAGCCCGGCCCGGCGGTACCGGCGAGCAGGTGCCGCCGCCCCGAGCCCTCCCCTGGGCTGTCAGCGGGAAGGGGCGCGGCGAAGAGAGGAGGGGAGAGGAGAGGAACGAGGGGCAGGGTCCCCGCAGCCACTCACCCGAAATCCTGGTCCATGGACTTGAAGAAGAACTTGTAGCTGTGCACGGGCCGGTTGCTGAGGACATTTTTGAAATCGGCCAGGGTGACTTTCTCCGGCGGGACGGGCAGCTTCACCAGGTACGGGGTCTCCTCCTCGTCTATGTGGTAAATGATTTTAGTCTCCGCCATGGGAGATTGAGAGAGAGACAGAGGGGAAGGGGGAGGGAAGCGGCGGGGAGGAGCCGGCCCGGGGCCTCCGCCGCCGCCGCTCCGCTCCTCTCACGGGCTGCGGGCCGGGGCCGCCCCCGGCAGGAAGGGCGCTGGGCTCGGCCGGGGCTGCGCTGCTGCGCTCCCTGCACTGCTCTCTAGCTGCCCGACTCGGCAACGGCAGCTCGCCGCCCGCCCCGCCCGCATCCTCCGGCCGCCGCTCGCCGCGTTCGGGACGATGCGGTTCCCCGCCGTGCGCGGCTCCGGGGAGGGCGGGCAGAGGGGCGCGGGGCGGCCGGGGTAGCCGCCGGCCTCCTCCGCCTCCTCCTCCTCCTGCTCTCGCCGCGCTCCTGCTCACGGCTCCCCCTGCCGGCGCGGCGGCGCTACTGCGCGGCGCAGGACACTCCGGGGACCCCGGGCACTGCCACCCCCCGCACCCTCCCCGGGCATCTCTGAGTCACAGAATGTCTTTGGTCGCACCTGGAAGAGCATCGAGTCCAACCGCTCCCCCAGCACTGCCACATCGCCCCTAACCCCTGGCCCTCAGCATCATCCCCACGGCGTTGCAGCCCCTCCAGACACAGGGGCTCCATCGCTGCCCTGGGCAGCCTGGGACAAGGTTATCAAACCTTGGCTGAAGAACCTATTCCCAATATCCAGCCTCGGCCTCTCCTGCAGTTCGCAGCCATTTCCTCTAGTCCCGTCATAAAATCATAGAGCCCTTCAGGTTGGAAAAGACCCCTGAGATCATCCAATCCGACCAGTAACCCACTGGTCGGTTGCCACCTTGCAGTACCACATCTAAACAATCTTTAAACACCTCCAGGGATGGAGACTTGACCCACTCCCTGGGGAGCATGGTGACCTTTTCCACGAAGAAGTTTCTCCTAATGTCCAGCCTAACCCTCCCTGGTGCAGCTCACAGCCATTTCCTCTGGTCCCACCCATCACTTGCCACCAGAGAGAAGAGACTGACCCTCCCCTCAATCCAGCCTCCTGCCAGGTAGTTATAGTGAGGTCTCCCCTCCCTTCCTTTTCTCTGCTGTGTTATAAGGGCAATCAGACCCCCTCCCACAGCAGACCGGTGCCCTTTCTGTTCCATGACTGTTGAGGTGGGTTTGGTTTAAGCAACGAGCTCACAGATTCTCTGCAGATCATGAAATTTTCCACAGTGCAGCTGGTTTCTCTGCAGCTTATGCTAATAGGAGAGCAGAGACACTGTGGTGATTCGGAAGAAATTGCTTTGAATAGCTGCTTCAGTCGAAACCTGTTGGGCACAGAGCCCGCTGAGGTGCTTGGCATGGAGCAAGCTTTAGTCCCATCGCCTCCTGAATATCACAGGACAGCCAGAGCCACTGCTCAGTGCTGCCAGGTGAGATACAGGATGCTTTGGAGCACACAGCCCAGAGAAAGCACAAAGCTTTAGAGAGCCCTGTCTTGCAGGTGATGTGTTTGAGAAAAGTTCCCCTTTCTTTCTAGAAATCCCAAACAACAGTCAGAAAATGAAGGTTTCAGAACAGCACGCTTAGGTCTCAAGGAATCTTTTGTTGTTCATTAAAAAAATACCTCTTCAGGAAAATCCCAAACTAATGATGTTCTTTTTCCTTTCCAAAGAAAGAGGACATTCACTTCTTAGAACATTCAGCTTCTTTCTGAGAAGGGATAAAACACAGCTCAGTGGCTGAATTAACTGTGGTGCTGGGATGATTTTTCTAGCAGCATAAAAGAGAGGGGCCAACTGCATTGGAGGCTGCCTGGAGGTCTGTTAACGTTGCTGGTATTTATTATTGTCAATTTTCTGAAAGTTTAATCACTACCAGTTCCCAGATCCACCAGCACACTACAGCATGAATGCTGTGATGATGCTGCCAGAGCCAAATTCTCCTACACAGAGCCAGCCAGTGGCTCTTGGTTAATCCACAGCTCACCCAGATTTAACAATATTGAGAAACAAGCCCATCATCAACTACCTGCTGTCATTTCAGGTCTGGTGAAGCAATTGCAAAATCACACTCACTGGGGGTTCTCCAGCTCATCTGTTGACATTCATGTCACTCGTCACTGCTAAACCTGAGTGCTTGTAGGATCATCCAACAGGGTGAGCTAAACAGCAAAGTAAAGGTACGGCCCTGGTCTTCGTCATCCAACTAGTGATTTGGTTCTGGTTTAAGTCAGGAATGACCAGTTAGGTTCTCTGAAACACCAAGCTTAATGTAGTTTTTGCAGGGCAAAATATGAAGACCCAACTTCTTGGACTCTTCAGTTGGTACTTGATGACCTCCTGGATTCCTCGGAGCCCCAGGTGGTTTCCACACACAGACTACATCTGCAAAGAGCTCTGCTCTTGCTTTATGAGCTTTGCTTTTACTTCTGACAACTGAAAATATAACAAGTTGTATAATTGTCAGATGACTACGTTGGAACAGACATGATAAGACTGGATCTATGACTCACCAAAAGCTTTCGGTGTCCCCATAAAGCACAGCAGAGAGAAGATAACCCACTTTCATGTTCCAGTCAAACCACAGGCTAATCCAATTAAAGAGCGGCCATCGGAATGCAGAATGCACCACCTGAGCAAGCCGCTGGGGCCATCGCGGCTAGTGTCTTGCTTCTCGCAGAGTTCAGGCCTTAACACTTCAGTGGAAAAGAAATAGAAACCAGAACATCTCTGTCTATTAGTGCTGTGCTCTCTGTGATAGAGCAAACAGTCTTGCTGATCCCTGCAGGGAGCAGATAGTGTCCTGAGGCATAAAAGCTGCTCACCCTTTTCTTCATTCACACAGCAGTGCACTTCATTACCACACAGAGAACAAGCAAGTCCTCTGCTAGAACCATCCTCTGAATTACAGCGATGCTCGTTGCTTGTCCCAGCGCATTCAAGCAGCTCATCACACCCAAAGCTCATCACAGCGCCCAGTGCAACAGAATGCAAAGCAGGGCTCTGAGCGCTCTGGCACTCAGCAAAGCAGTGACTCAGGACAGAGATTTCACAGGTATTTTTAATCTACCTGTAAGAATTTAGTTGTAGAAGAACAAAATCCCCTCTCACTTGGAGGATGGTTTCTTCACACTATCCTTCGGCCGCTGGCAGTTTTGCCACTCATGGCTTGACCATGAGCACTTTCACTGGGATAGCTGGCCCTGGGAACTGAAGAACCTGTTTGCATTTCTTCCAGCAGCACAGCAGGGTCCGTGTGGTTCCTGTCACTGCAGATGTCCATCGTTTACTGCCAGCCATCAGTAGGGCTGATGGGACATGTGAGAGGGCCACTACTCTGACACATTAAGCTAAACTGATGACCTCCATTAGCCCAGGGATTCCTTCAAGAGTGACCTAGAGACACAAAATTTGGGTGCAGCAGGCCTTGGGCACTCAGGTCATAGCAGAACTCAGTCCCCATAGACAGGAAAATGAAGGTATCAAACACTAGAGGGAAGCAGAAGACCTGCAGTGCAGCAGCCTGGGCAAGGCTCCTCAGCGTCGATGGATTCAAGTACAAATAAACTTGGGGGAAATGCCAGGCTGCTCTCAAGGGTATTTCCCAAACCCCTCTGAAATGAGGGCTATTGTCCTGCAACTCTGTAAGAGTGACGTGCTGTGGACACTGCATGGGAGGGGAAAGGAGGAGAACAGAGCCCAACACTCAACATTGATGCTCCCCAGGGACTGCTAAAAAGAAATTAGAAGACTGTGATGGAAAACATGAAGCGACATCGTTCACAGAAGGATCCAGCTTATGAGAGTCACAGGAATGAAGAGTGAATCCTCCACTTTCAGCCTGTTCTTCATCTACTCTGAGTATGCTGGTGACTGCTCAGTTACTGCTACTGAAAAGTCGGGTCTTCATCCTACTCCTCTCAGTCCCCAGCATTTCTTCTTCCCCTCAGAAATTTGTTCTGTTAATGAGTAGCAAATCCCTCTCCCTGGACTAGGAGGCAGAAGGGAAATGAGAACAATCTGGACTTCACTGAGACAAAGCTGAAGACAATGACAAGATTTAATGTCAGTGGTCTGCAAAGCAGACCCTGTGGTTGCTAAATTAGCTTTGCCTTGTTCCCAGCTGCTTTCCTGGAAAACCAGACCTACTGCCTATGGAGACAGAGAAAGTAAACAAGATGCCCCAGCAACAAATACCCAGCAGTGCCTGGGCTGGGCTCTGCCAGCAGAAAGGAGCAGGGCTTAAAGCATTAACAACACCCAGCATCATCAAAAAGACTTCATGATAACTGTGGAACTGCTGCTGCCTCTTTTGCAGGTTCCTACGTGTGTAGGGGAAAAAAAGCCACACTGGGTTCAAGAGGGAACCAGGCAGTTTGTACCTGTCTAGGGTGAGGCAAGAACAAAACCCAGCCCTGCAAACCCTGCCTTTGTGTTTGTGAAGCCTTCAAAAGCCCTCACTCAAGCTCTGTACTCCCTCAAAAAAGTCCAACACATCACCTCAGTCCAGCACAGTGGTGGCATCTCTGGCTTCACAACATCAGCAGTGTGATCTGAATATTCATTCTTTTCTTTTCAGTTTGCCCAGGGCATTTCAGGAGGAAAAAAAAGGTAAGTTTGAATCTTAGAAAAACACTGTTGAGTCAGATGTTCTCAGTGGGACTGGCACCAGCCCTGGGATGATCTCACTTTGCCCAAAGTACCTTTTTTTTCAGTAGTTTTCATTTGGCTTCTCCTCACCATGAAGAAACTATCACAGGTGACAGCAGTGGCTGACCAGTACAGTCCCACACCAGTACCACAATGGGTAATTTAGAGGAGATCTCTGTTGTACATGGCCCCTGGTTCCATCTGCTCAGGAACTCATCGTCCCTTCTCTGCACCAGCACTTCTCCCTGTCTTCTACACCCAACCTTTGTCCCCTGCTGGTTAATTTTCCTCTCTCTATCTGAGGAAGCACAAGCAGCCATCACAGGGGTCTCCCCAGTGAAGAAGTGCTATGAAATGGCAGGGACTGGCTCTAGAAAGATTTCCAACCAGGTACCTCTGAGAGAAGATAACTCTTGCACCAGAGCTAGACAAAGCTGCTCGATAATCTCAGTTTGCTCAGTTCACTTCTTTGCCACTTTTTAGTTTCATATCCTGCTTTGATCCTTCCAATTCTTGCACCTTGCACTGTCCATCCAAGCAGCAACACAAGATGTTCCAAGCAGCGTCTCTGGAAGAACTCTGTCATGCCAGATGGGATACGACTCAGTGGGTGGAAGCCCTCCAAGAGCAGAATGTGCAGCAGGAGCTTTTCTAGGTGTTAGTTCTGCAAGGAAAGGAGGAATCTGGGAGTGAAGTACAAAGCTGTGCAGTTAACTATCCCAGCAGGACAGGTCATCTACTCTTCCTGTCCTGCAGTTACGGCTGTGAAGGAACTGCCAGCCTTCATCTCTGAGCTCCACCTACAGCGGCAGAACTGCCCATTATACAACACTCCCTGAGAGTGAATGTTTGTCCGTGGGCCCCACGACCAAGCGAAATGATGCTGCCCCGTGTGGAAACCACACTGAAATCACTGGAATAACTTACTGCATCCAGTCTGCATTTTGTCAAGCGCTTTGGGATGCTCCAAGACGAAAGAAACACCCTGTGCAGCCATTGGGAAGAATTAGCTAACGCCGGCTGATGGCTCAGAGAGCATCTCCAAAGAGCGAGGAGTAAAATCAACCTTCACTTGAAACTTCAGCATATTCTCCTTTATTTCCTAAATGTTAGAGGAGAGTTACACAACCACCACGAGTGGTAAAAGTTCAGTAACAATCAGAGTGAAAATTACTTCTGTTACAGCAAAATAAAAAAACCCCCCGGGCTTTATGGAACAACAACTCAGTCTTGAGAGGAAGCAGAGCCTGCACAGAGCTGAAAAGAGGGGGGTCCAGTTTTAGTCTTGGTTTTAACCCCTTAAGGTCACTGCCATACGCCCCTTTTTTGTTCCACAAGGGCTTACACTCCACACACTACCCTAAAAGAATTTCATTTCTCTGCCTTCGTTGTGCTACAGTACTCAGAAGCGATTGATATAAAAACACTGGGAGTTATTTGAACTACCTGAACAGAAAATGCTCATCTTGAGGAACCAAGGGCACTGGAACGAGGCAGGAGCCCGCACAGTGGCTATCGGTGAAGCCTATCGAGATGCAGCAAAGCACAGCTAACAAAATGCTACACACATGGAAAAACTGCTTCTCTGTATGAGACAGGTCCTTGTCCCACATTAGAGGCAAAAAGGAAGGGTGAGAAGAGGCAAAGAGAGAGAAAACCAACCTGTCTAGTATTGCACTGAGTATGGAGCAAAATGGAAGCCCAGCACCACAGTCCTGCCCTGGCTCAGTGCTTAATTGCAAGTGGGACCTTCTAATTTTCAGGTAGATTTCATGCCAGCGGCAAAGGCTGGCAGAATGCAAAGTGCAGGAGGACCTGAATGGCTTCTCACCAGGGCAAATCACCTTTGATAATTCCTCTGTGCTCAGAAATAAACAACAGAGCTCTTCAGGTCAGTGTTTGGTTCTCTCTGGAGATAGAAAACACAACTGGTTTTCCAGCAGCCCTGCCTGGATCTCTTTGAGGCAGAACTCTAACAGACTAAATTACATACTGGATGTGCCAGGCTGCTTTTGAAAGCCACTGGTCTGACCATCAGCCCCACCACACAGGATTTGCCTCTCCCGAAGATCAAATGGCCATCATCTCAACTTGGACTCCCATCCTGATCAGCCTAGGGTTACTCTGGTGTGTCTGACCATTACCCAGATGCAAAGTAGTGAGCAAAGCAAGGATGAGGAAATCACACAGCTCTCCTAGTGCTTGTTCCAGAGCACACATTCATATTTCTTCCCCCTTAAGCTATTTTGCAGCCTAGAACTCAAACACAATATTGAAATGCCTCTGGAGTTTCTGAGTAACCCCACTGAGAGCCAGTGTCTGTATGAGCTGTGCTAAGCAATTTCAACTGGTAAGTGAAGATCTCCAACCTTTGGCTCACAGACATGAAAGGGAGAGAGAAAGACATTAATAACTATTAGTTGAGACTGCCAACCTGATGGGATAACCAGTGCAGCCTTCTGCACCTGCAGGAATGTGGCTGGGCTTTCAATCAGCTTCAGTCAAGGGCAGCCCAAGCATGGCTGGCCACTTTGGGAGGGCAGGGAATAGGGTCCTGGGTTCCCCTTCAGCCCACAGCCCTACCCTCTAACGTATCAGTTCCCCTACACAATGCTAAAATCCACAAGAATAGACTCATGTCCCTCTCGACCCCTCTGCTGAGACCTTGGCCCACGAAAATGGAGTGTGTTTGACTCCTGTCCCTCCTGCTCACGAGAAGCTGCTCCTTTCCACAGCTTGCCTTCCTGTGCTCTACCCGTACCTTCAGTCTGACGTGCACCAAGGGCTGTGGGGAAATCATATTCCACACTGGAGCTTAACTCTCTCCGTAACATTTCTGGTTCTGCTCTAACTGAGACTGCTCATACAGCACTGCAACTCCACCAGCTTCAGCTCAAAGTGGCTGCTCATGGCAATTTCATTTGGTCTGCATCAAAACAAAAACAAAGCAACAAACAGGTTGAGAGTGCGAAATACAGAGTTAGGCTTCCAGAGCTCTTTGGAGCTGATCCCAAGCCTACCCTTGGTCATTCATGTGCCTTCCTTTCCCCTATACAAGGAGGATGTTCACATTTTCCCATTCATTCAATGGAGACTTACAGTGTTTGTGAAGGAGTTTCTTTGTACTTCACCTGGCGTTTGTAAAGTGCTACCTGACACTGATTTCCACCGGCCTAGAGAGACCACAGACAGGCTTCACTGTTATTTTCCTGCTGAATTCAATGCCTGATGGCTCGAGATTCGTGATGCAGGTTGGTTTATTTAAAGCAGTAACATCAAAGCAAAAGATCTGCTGATTCAGCTCGTAAAAATCATTGATGCATAAACCCAACAATAATATCAAGAAAGAAAAGGGGAATGGAGGATAGGAAGAAAACAAGAAGAAAAGGCAACCCAAACCCATCCTAAGAGCACACAAGGCAGGTGATCTAACTCTTCCAAGAAGCTTTTGCAAGTACCCTTGTGCTTAGTAGGGGGAAAGTCTATGTGAAAAATCTATGGTCACTGGAAGGACAATGGCATTAAGAAAAGGCATCTCTCTTCCATTTATTTATCTTGGATTGAAGCTTCTGGTCCAGCCAGCAGCTTGGGAATGTCTTCATTTACAGTACTCCTTCCTGAAATCTGAAAGCAAATAGAAATGGAGGTCAGTACCAGAAGGGAGATTTCAGATCATCCAAAGCAGCGCAGAGTAATCTGGGCTTCGCTATACAGCGACAAGTGACCACCTGCAGTCAACCATGTCCCCAGTATCCTTTTCATAAACCCCCAGTGAGACAAGCTGTGCACAAATTATTGCACAGAACATCTCCAAAACACAGGCAACTACCAGGGGAACCCCATGAAGAACAGCAGGTCTAAGTAAACTCGTGGGCTCTGCAGACCACTCCCTTCTAGATATCATTTCAGGCACATCTGTTGTTTCCTAAATTCATACAAAAGGAGCCACGGAACTTCACAACTCCTCACAAGCCTTAGTGCGACTCTGCACACGGAGGTGGAACACTGAGGGCTAATACTGGATAAGCAAAAGGAGATTCAGTCCTTCAGGAGGGAGAGCTGTTTGCTTTTGTTGGATGAAGTGACTGCCCATGATCCATACATCAATTCAACTGAAAACACCCTCTTTCTGCACAGCATTTTCTTCTCAAACCCCAAGCCAGGACATGCCTGAGATCCAGCTCCCTCTGAGGTTTCAGAGCAGAACGCACCATTCCAGCCCTGCAAGGCACCCTTTTCCCAATAAAGAAGAATCCTACTTGTGCCATGCCAGAAGCTTTCAAAAGTCTAATCACTACTTGCATCTTGTGGCTCCATGATGAGAGGACAGGCAGGGAACTGGCTTCTCATTCCTGCTGCCATCTGTCATGCTGTATATCATTCCTAATTCTGAGCTTGGTCAGCTCCCTGCTCAACTTCTTCCCTCCTCCCTCCTTCAACCCATCACAGGGTTCCTGCAGGCACCAATTAGGGTGAGGCGAGTTGCTATTACCTTTGTCTAAATCAATGTTCTTTGCTGGGAAGCTTCTGGCTTGCTCAGCTTGCTCCTTCAGAATGTTGTTTTTGTAATCTGTGTGAGGGAGGAGTCCAGTTCAGCCAGCCATTAGGAGAGTAAAAGAAAACAAAGCTCTAGAGCCAAGCAGATGTGTTAGGTCCTTCCTTGCAGCGCTCTAAGTCTGGCATCCCCAGATCTCTAGGAGTAACTACTGGAGTCATTCATCCATTCAGCAGGAAAAGGAAGGTTGCTATGACTTAGTTTGTGCCCCTGGCACTAATCAGTTACACTCACTTCAGTTCCCTGCTCCTCCTAGGTACCACAGGTTCTCTCAGCAGTAACAAAAAGCTCTGAATTCTCTACTCAAAGCTCACCTGAAGGTGATATATGCAGGTATTCAAAGAATTTGCTCTCAGGGGAAGCTCTCCTGAGACACACAGATGAACTTGTGTTTGCTGTCCTGATTCACATTCCCAGGGTGAAACAAGACAAGTTGTTGCCTTTTACTGCCCAACCTCATCCATCAGCCTCTAGTCAAACTCACAAGGCAGGACAGCCCTCTCCATCTGCAGCCCCTCTGCTTGCACTGAACTCTGAGGTGACGTTTGCAAAGCTGCCATTTAAAACCAGAAGGGTAAGTCACTTCAAATGGGGCATCTAAATGCCATTAGAAAACTCTGGAATGGGCTTTGCCCTGGTTGGGAGAACAGCTGCTGGTCCGTGCCTACCCAGTCTGATGTCTTCCCCTTTGTACTGAGACAGATCTGTTGTGTCGACTGTGAATTCTCTCAGATTTACATCCTTCCTAGAAAAAGAAAACAGTGAAAAATTACATTGCCACCTCCTTTAGTAAGTGGCTCCTCTCACAGTTCCTTTTCTAATGCCACTGCAGAGAATTACAAGTCCATAGAGTGGCTGGGGTTGGAAGGGACCTTAAAGATCACCCAGTTCCAAACTCCCTGCAGGAGCAGGGACACCTTCACTAGATCAGGCTACTCAGGGCTCTATCCAGTCTGGCCTTCTACACTGCCAGAGATGGGGCAGCCACAGCTTCCTTGGGTGACCTGTTCCAGCATCTCACCACCTTCACAGGAAAGAGTTTGTTCCTCATGTGTAACTATTCCCTAGTAAGTGCTGGTGATTTTCACCAGCCCTTACAGAACCCCTTCCACTTTCTACAAGGCTTCCCTAGAGCTGACAGACAACAGCACTGGCAGCCACTGTCCATGGGGACTTCTGTCCCTAAGCTATCAGACAGATGTCAAAAGGTCAGACACTTAATAGGGAACCCCGTTCTCCTCTTACTGTCTTCTCTAACACCTTGAGATCGCTGGCTCTCTGCTCTTTTTCCCTCAGAGCTTCAGAGCAATGAGGAAACAATCTGTACTGGAACTTCCCCATCTCTTCCTAAAGGAAGGTTGGCTTCCTTTAGGGTTTATTATACAATAATATATCATGAGCTGTAAAGGAAGCCAACCACACTGTCTTGGCCCCGTCTCACAGTGGGGTTTTCCAGCAGATCTGTGCATTACCCCTTTACCACCAAGTCCTAATGACATCTCACAGAAACACAATCTGGGAATCAGTTCCCCAGATCACTTCCTAATTGCACTGGAAATGCAACTGCCAAATCAGCCCTACAAACCATCCACTCCTTCCCTGCTACCCTGATCCACGATCATTATGCAAGTGTAAATTCCTGGGAACATTACACTAGTAACAACTAGAGTAGAAAAGTGGTGGAAAGCACTGAGCAAACGCCACCCACCAGCCTGTGCTTTACGTGGCCCTACTGGGGCTAAGCAGTTCCTCAGCTGGGTTAGGCTCTCAATGACAGCTGAGGGTTGGGGCCCACACGTTCACTTTTATGCCTTCTCATCATAGGTAAGAGACCCTGCAATTATACTCACTCTCCATATTTCTTCACGTTGTATTCATAACCTAAACAGGGAAAAGAAACAGAGTGAGCGACCACCTGCAGTCCAGCCAAGCCCTCCCAGATAGCAGAGAGAACCAGAACGACCAGTACTTATTCACAGTGCTCCCAACTGACCGTGCTGGTTTTTACCAGATATTGAACTACACTCCTGTCTCACCCCACCCTGCAAAGAGAGGTGATCTCAGGCTCCTCTTTTCCATTCAAAGGCCAGGACTCTGTCCCCGCTCTGACTGCAGAGTAACTCCACTTACACCAGTGGAGACAGCCCCATTTTGTGTGGTGCTAATGCCCATCTCAGTTCTTAAGGGATTCACCTGAGCCTCCTGCGGTAAGTAAAACAGCAACCTGTAAAAAACAGCGCTCAGTTCTAATTTTCTTCTCCCTTACAACAAAGACACTCAGCCTGGAAGTTTTTACACCACACTCATGAATCTCAGCATCCGCACCAAAGAACTCCCCACTGTGTGTGCTGCTGATTTTCCAGGTAAGGATCCCTGCTTGGTGCTCTGCAGAAGAGGATCCTGCATGGTGCTCTGCAGAAGAGGATGCAGAAGATCCAGAAGATGATCCCTGCATGATGCTCTGCAGAGCTGGATCCAGAAGAGGATCCCTGCACAGCGCTCTGCAGTAATTCTTTGTTGAAAGAGCTCTGCTGCCCTGAGTTACCCCTGAAGCACTGCAGGGCTGCTCTTTGCCAGCACTTACCTCTCTGCCGGCGCTTGCGGGTAATGAGGACAACGATGATGAGGAGCACAGTGAAGAGCAGCAGAGTGGCCAGGATGTAGCCCAGCTGCTGTAAGAAGTGCAACCGGCTCTCAGGGATGATGACGTTTATCACATTGTGGCCCCTGACAACGTTTGGATCTGGGGGCAGAGGAAAACAGGCTGGTAACTGCAGCTGGCACCCACAGCACAGCACGCCCACACATGGCTGGATAAAGGGCAAAGGGCTGCCTCATTCACAACATCCTGCAGCTTAGCCAGGTGGAAGATGCCTGAGCTCTTCACAAGCCCATTATCCTTCTCAGGAGCTCAAAGTATTAACAGTGACTGCTGTACCTTCCCTCCCCACTCCCTGGCTCTCAGGGTGTTACTGTTTATTGCAGGGGAGCTGTCCAGAAGAAGCCCCCACACTGGACAGCCCCAAATCTTTCTGCAGGGCAACACAACCCTCTGCTGGGTCCCTCACAACACATACTGTGCTGCTTTGGCTCCAGACAGCTGAAGTATGAAGCAGCTCCTCCCTGCCAAGGGCTATAATTTACAGAGGCTGGGAGGAATTTTCATTGCCAAAGAATGAGTTTCCTTTTAAATAATCTTTTTAAGCACAAATCAATAAAATAAAGAAAATGAAAACCCACAAAGAAAAGCCAAGATTCCATTCCATCCATGGGTGCAGCAGCGTTTCAGTTCCGCAGCTCAGGGAACTCAAAACTTTTACGTGGAACGTTTTCTGTAGATCTCAAACAAATAGGTCAATGTTTTACACACACAAGGAGGAAGCGACTCTCTGCTGCAGCAGTCAGAGTGGACAAATCCTGCCCAGGCACAGACTGCAAACCCCTGAGACACACTGTGCTGGCAGAGGCTGTTTCTCTTCCAAACAGAGCTGAAGTGACACCTTCTCCCCATAACAGGAAGCAAGAACCAGTACGGAGTTGTGCCCTACCATTCTCTTGGGAGTTTAACCCCATAAACTAGAAGGAATAAGGGGAAATGAGAGGGGAAAACATCCAGAAGGCCACAGGACCACCTAACAGATGTGTCCTAACGAGAAATGCTGACATTTATGGAACTGCTGGCAGAGCAACTGGTTCCAGTTTGCCAGGTAGTTTGTTTCCAGCATCAGAAGACACCAACCCCTCAACAACCAAATCAAGACAGACAACAGTGGATTGAAACAAGGACTCTGGCACCAGAGTCCATCATTTGTTAATGCAACGGAGAAAAGGAAAGGCTGTAGCACATGTGTTGCTCTGATAGCCCAGCCCCACAGCTCCAGCCACACTCCACTTTCTACTGGCAGCGCTAGATGCCACGTGAAGCCCAGCCTGTGTTTTTCACCACTGCTCAGCTAGAAAATGCCACAGCAGAAAGCCACTTGCAAAACTGCAAACAGAGTACGTGACACTTGGACTTTAACTACCCTCTGGATCACAAAAGGCTTCTCTAGCAGCTGCCAGAACAAGCCAGTGGCCACTGGAGCTGCTGCAGAGCCAGCAGACATCAAGGCATTCTATTCCAGGCTTTTTGCTTTCCCACAGCACTGCAAGAGTGGGGAGGAGCTAAGAGGAGCTTTAGTCAACACTGGAGAGGTCACTATAACAATAAACAGTGGAAACAGACTAAATAACTTCAGACCTCCTTGGTTTAGTCAAGTAACACTAAAACTACTTGTCCTGCTGCTGCTGTGACAAAGCCTTGCTGGTGGCCTCCAAAAAGCATCTCCAGGAAGGCAGCAGGATGCATCCCATTTCAGAACTGGGGAAACTGCAGCACAGAACGACAGTGGCCTCAGCTGTACCCAGCAGATGAATGTCAGTGCCTGGAATAGTTCCTCCTGTTATGTCAGAGCCTAATGTGAGGTGGGGAAGGTTTATTCTGTGACCAGCTGTGATCTCTCGGTACCTCTCACCATGACATCTGCCTCCAACTCGTGCACAAGATCCAGTTTAGCTACTGGAAAATAAATTCTATTGGGATAAAAAATTAGTTAGGGCAGAGGTGCCTTTACATTACCAGATTCTTCTCTTGGGAAGACACAGAGCTCTCCACCAGGAGGGCTCCCCAGTGCTGGCCAGGTGGTCTGTTTGCTTCTCAAGTCTGGCTAAGGACTCAGTGAGACACAGGAGGTGCTCTTCTCCTGCCACTTGCTCCAGAGTTTACTGAATCAGACAAGCACCACGTTTAAACTGCTGAGCCTGTGAGCAGAGCAGAACTCCTGCACATATTCCAGTTTCCTGTCTGGAAATGGCTCTGGGCACTGGAGCTGAGCCACAGGCTATCGCAGCTGCTTCAAAAGCTCTTGTTTTGTTTGTTATCTCCCCAAGTTTTGTTTTGGCTTTACGTTCTATGCCCACAAGAGTTCTGCACAGATTTTTCATGGGATGGGGCACTAATGGCAGCCTCTCCTGCTCAACACAAATAGTACAGCTCCCAGTAGGCTGGAGACTCCGGATGTCTCAGCTGCTTTCTCATTCCCACGGACTCAGCACATTCCTGTGTGTGGTGCTCTCAGACCAGCTGAGCCTTTGCTGCCTAGAGGGCACCAACCTCTGCTAAAGCTGCTCTTTTTGACAGTGGAAATGGCTTTCCTCAGGAAGGAAAGGTCCTCCAGCATGATGAACACCACTGCCCATCTCAGAGAACTTTAATTACCTGTAGGTTCTGACTTCTGAGCTGGTAGGTGACTACTCAGCAACAATCAGGACAACATCCAGAAAAGGCAGCAATAATTTCCTGGGTGGACACCTTTGAAAACCAGATCTAGTTTCCATCTGCACAGTGTGATCTGGATCAGGCTCAAGGGCAGCAAAAGGAGACCGGTATTTGTACATCCTGGCCTCTGCAGCAGCTCAACCCCTCTCTTCAGGGGTTTCTGGACATTAACCTTAGTCCCAGCAGGGCAAGTTTAGGTTTCTGTGACTTAAGAAAGTCAACTGCTAGAAAACAAACCCATTTAAAAAATGTATGAAGCACATCACAATTCTGTATTAAGCAGCCAATAAATATTAAACCACTATGAATATTTGAAGATGTTAATAAGGAACTGGACTGGACCCCAGGACTTATTTATTAATTAAATTCCCCCAAGGAGTGAGTTATTAATAAATCAATCAAGAAATCTCAAACTTGGGATTTTTGTTTGATTTTGTCTGCCTGAGCTAAGCTTGATGGATTTGAGTCTGGACAGGCTGGCACTCACTGCAGTGGAAAATGGGAACACTGGTTTAGGACAAAAGCTGCAAAGCTGAAAGGCAGAGGAAAATTCTTGGTGCTTGATTCTGCACAGTCTGGTATCATGCAGAGCCAAACCCCCTGTGCAAAGGGGACAGGAACACCTCTGGTGTTCACTGGTGAGAGCAGGGGTGTGCTGTAACAGCAGGGTAGAACCCACCCCTGCCCCTGCTCCATAAAACCAGTCAGCAAAGGGAGCCTGAGAGAAAAACCAGCTTGTTTGCCTCAGGACATGTCAGCACTGTACAACTGCCCTGGAGCAAAGGCAAGAGAGGCTGAATGTGATGCCATTACAGCAGGGCAGGTAACCCTGACAGGAGGGACGCCCCAGGTTTGGTGCAGTGCAGCTTCAAGCAGCTCTACACTGGTCCTCTCACTGGTAGCCCTATGTGTGCGGCTCCAGATAATGGAAATGGCTCAGAAACCCCTGAGTCCTAGCAGTGAGAGCGGCCAGACCTCCTCTACACTTCTCACCCTAGAGGCTGGAATAGCCTCTAGCTCAAACGTGAGGAAGCCTCAGCATTGCTCTAAATGGCACCTTCAGCCCAGTGGTGTCTGTGGCACTTCTGCAGGGCACAGGTTTGCCCCAACCATGTTCCGTCCTGCAGAGTGAACCCTGCAGAGTGAACCCTGCAGACCACTGGGGAAGGACAGGACACAGAGCAGCAGGTTGTATTCCTGTCCCCTGGTTTATCAAGCTCTTTAGAACTTAAAAGGTAAAACTGCTGATACTTATTTCTCCCTCAGTCAGGAGGGACCCACTTCCAGAGGCCACTCACCTGCAGCCGGGGCAATGTTGTGCGTTGTGAGGTTCACCACCTTCTTCTCTCGCACTGGCTCCGTCACAAAGACTTGGTAGATCCTGCGCTCGTGCAGGCCACAGTAGTGATGGTGCAGGTGACAGGAGTAAGTGCCTTCATCTGCACTTTCCAGCTCTGAAATCCGCAGGGAAAAGTCCCCCAGGGCGAAGGCTGTGTCAGTGATGTTCATCTTCTGACGGATGAAGAGCGGCCCATAAGAGCGGCGCTCCCCAGAGGCATAGAGATCGATGAGGCGGTCAGCGCGGTCGTGAGGAACCCCTGGGGGCTGCCTGTCCCAGTGGACCACCTGCTGTTCCTCCTCACTGTGCCGCTCCGTCCAGATGTGGTTGCGGTTCACACAGGGCAGCGTCACCGTGCTGCCTTCGAGGGCAACGATTACAGGCTTCTCCCCATCCCAGTACTCATGTGCATCCTCAGCTGGGGAGACAAGTTGTGCAAGTTAAGGAAAAGCTTTTTTATGAGGAAGATGATGGAGCCCTGGCCCAGGCCGCCCAGAGAGGTTGTGGAGTCTCCTGCTCTGGAGACTTTCAAACTCCCCTGGATGTTCCTGTGTGACCTGATCTAGGGAGTCCTGCTCTGGCAGGGGGGTTGAACTGGGTGATCTCCAGAGGTCACTTCCAACCCCCAACACCATGATTCTGTGCAGTTGGCAGGAGCCTCTGTACACATCCTATTCTTGGGGGCGCCCAGACACAGCTGCCATTGCCCCCAGACCCTGCAGTCCCACAACACATCCCCTCCAAAGATCCTGAAGGGGCTGTGTGCCTTGTTACTCCAGCAGCTGGTGAAGAAATGCACCTTAATCTTCCACCCCCGAGGTCAGGGCACTGAGTACAGCCACTTTGCCTCACAGCTGAGAGTCAACCTCTAGCTTCAGAGAGTAGGAAGCCGATTCTCTCTACAGGCTCAGAAAGGAACAAGAATAACAGATTCTATCTCCAAGCTGCTGCATCCCAACTCTCCGAGCAGGAAATGCTTTTCTCCCCACAAATGCTCTAATGACTGGAGCAGCTCAAGAAGCACCAGTTTATGTTTTATTCTTGAAAAGGCGTAACAGAAAAACCAACTCACAGAGGAGCAGACTGGGGCCCGAGTGGTTTTATTGATAGAAGCTGTGAGAACTGCAGCAGCAGAGATGCATCAGCTCTTCAGCAGCTCCCTCTGTGCACTGCACAAAGACTGATTTAATGACAGGGCAGCAATGGCTCTGTGGCAGGGTGGCACACATTGCAGTCACCAGCAGCCCTCAGAAGTTTGCTTTTAGAGCCAAGAGTTAAGGTGTGGTAACTGGAGAAGGACTTTTAACTACAGACTTCTCTGGGTAAACTCACCATCCCACTGCACGAGGCTGCTCATTGTGGCTGACCTGAGAGATGGTGGATTCTGGAGCAGAACAGCACAGGGAGATAACTGTGCCAACATTTAAGTTACCATGCCCAGGCACTGTGTGGCACGTGCAAGGAAAGGAAAGAGCTTGGCAGAAGCCATTGCTAGGCCACTCTCCATCATCTTTGGTAATTCATGGGGATCAGGAGAAGTGCTTGGGGACTGGAGGACAGCAAATGTCACTCCAATCTTCAAAAAGGGCAAGAAGGAGGACCTGGGTAACCATACCTCCATCCCAGGAAAGGTGATGGAACAACTTGTGTATGGCGCTGTCTCTAGGCACACCAAGGACAAGAGGGTCAATAGGGACAGTCAGCATGGCTTCACCAAAAGGAAGTCATGCTTGACCAACCTGGTAGCCTTTTATGAGGGCATAACCAGGTGGATAGAGGAGGCAAAGAGATGATGGAGGGAGCATCTCCCTGGTGAGGAAAGGCTGAGGGAGCTGGGTCTCCTCAGCTTGGAAAAAAGGAGACTGAGAGGTGACCTCATTTGTGTTGATAAATATGACAAGGGTAGGTGTCAGGAGGTTGGAGCCAGGCTCTGCTCAGTGGCATCTAATGATAGGACAAGGGGCAACAGGTGTCAGCTGGAACAGAGGAGGTTCC